>JANAVB010037819.1:16464303-16716679 GCA_029216955.1 Iris pallida
TATAGATCATATATATATAGATATATATCTATATATATATATAAATAATATATATATCTATATAATATAGATATTCCAATTAAATCAATCCCAATAATAAATATAATAGAATGAATATGGTTATTTAATCTCCACAAATAATTTAAATAATATTATAATAATAAAAATCATCCCAATGGGTGAACTTTACACACCCCTTATTAGGGTCCAGAAAACTGTACAATTTGTAAAATATTATTAATAATAAAAATACCAATAATCGTACAAATAATTAAATAATTAGAAATTGTACATGAATTTCTAAAAATAATTTAGAAAATATTTTTACTTACATAAAATATGTTCACATGGCCACCTTGGTCGCACCACATGCCTGCATGGGGCTTAAATTCGGTCCGGGCCCAGTTCAGACTGGTTTGGCCTAACTAGGTCATCTAAAATAATATATAAAATAATAATATTAAAATAATTTAAATGAGTGAATCAAACTTGGCCTGGTTTCCTAGTTTGGACAGAACTATGGCTAGGCCTCCCACGACATGGCTAATATACTGGTCAAAGCACACTGCTACATCTTCCGTGCCAAAGTTCATGGTTGTCTAGTGCTCCAAAACTCAACAATGGCTAAGGTCATTTCTAATAAAAAAATCATAAATCGTATAAATTCATTTCTAAGTCTTTTTAAATAATAAAAAAATTCTAAAAATTAGGGGTTTTACAGTATGGAGATCAAGTAGAAATTCACACTAATCATAAGAACTTGAAGTATGTATTCTCCTAGAAGGACCTGAACATAAGGTAGAAGATGGTTAGATTGCTGAAGGATTTTGTTTTGGATCTATAGTATCATCCAGGCAAGACAAATATGGTAGCAAATGCTCTGAGCAGGAGGTGTAGTGCGTTCTTCTTGCCATCACAGTGGCATATTTTGGAAGATCTTCAGGGGATGGAAATCGAGGTAAGTTTACCGTGGGATACAGGAGTGTTGGTCAGTTTTCATATTCAGTCAATATTGGTGGAACGAATTAGAGCAGCTCAGACAGAAGACCCGTAGATCCAAAAACTTTGATCCGAATGTGAATCAGATCTCAGAAAGGAGTTGGTAATTTATGAAGATGGGACACTTAGATTTGGAAGCCATCTTTGTGTACTGAATGAAGACCTTCGACAGGAAGTCATGGCAGAAGCTCATAGTTCTTCGTATTCCTTTTATCCTAACGGAACAAAGATGTATCAAGATATAAAATAGCACTTCTAGTGGAATGGCATAAAGAAAGATAGCGAGGTTCATTTCCCATTGCTTGATATATTAGTTTTCGAAGGCAGAGCAGCAGAGACCAGCAGGATAATTGTAACCGCTTCCTATTTCGGAGTAAAAGTGGGAACACATTACGATAGATTTTATGACTGGCTTACCAAGATCCCCGACTGGTAAAAAATACGGGGTGATAGTTGATCGGTTCACGAAGATAGCCCATTTTCTTTCTTTAAGAGTGGGGCAATCTACTGAGCAGTTGGCAGATATGTATGTGAAGTAGATCGTGAGACAGAATGGTGTTCCAGTGAGCATAGTATCACCAGTGAGCATAGTATCAGATCGAGACACCCGATTCACCTTTTATTTTGCCAAAGCTTGCATCAGAGCTTCGGTACCAGACTGAGGTTCAGTACTGCTTACCATTTGCAAACAGGCCGGGTAGTCAGAGAGCACCATCTAGACCTTGAAAGATATGTTGCGAGCTTGTAGATTAGATTTTGGTGGATCTTGGAAAGATCACCACCATTTTATGGAGTTCTCTTACAACAACATTTATCAAGCAAGTATTTAGATGGCTTTATTTGAAGCATTATATAGAAGGAAGTACAAATCTCCTCTAGCATGGGATGATGTGGGTGAACGAAAATTTTTAGGACCAGAGATGATCACGCAGACAGTGGAGATGGTTAAGATGATCAGAGAGCGGCTTCGAGTTATGCAGGGTAGGCATCACCATTGGGCAGACCAACATCGGAGCCCTATAATTCGGTGTCGGTGACCAAGTATTTTTGCAAATTTCTTCTATTCGGGAAGTCATTAGATTTGGAGCCCAGAAAAAGCTTAGCCCGCTATACGTTGGTCCTTTTCATATTCTCGCGTAGGTGGGCAATGTTGCTTATCGTCTTGCCCTTCTGTCACTACCTTTTTTCGTTATATGTATTCTATTGTACGTAAACGAATTTCGACCCATATTTTATTTACTGTATTTTTGTATTTATTTATTGCTTGCCTTGATGTATCTTGACTAGGGTTGACCTTGGGTTGGGTTGGTCCAACTTGACTTGCTTTGGATGGCTTGGTTTGGTTTATTTTAATGGTTGGTTCAACATGTTAAACCATCCCCTCTTTTTATAAAACCCAACCACCCCCTTTCTCTCTCTTCATTACTTCCATTCATTACTTCTTCTTCCTCCTCAATTACTCTCCTACAAACCTTGTGAGCTTAGGCAAGTGCAACTTACTTCATGATGGATCTTCCATTTTATTGTTCTATCTTCTTCTCTACATAATTCTAAGCATCTTTAGAACTTGGAGTTTTCGGTTTGGACAGATAGATTTTTGTAGATCTAAGTTTGTAGCCTTTTCGGTTTTCTTAGGTTTTGATCTACCAAACATCATTATTTTCAAGTTTTGATTATTCTACGTTGTAGAGAATTCGATTTTACCAAAATTTTGACCTTTGAAAAGTTAGATTTTGACTTGTTTGAGGAAGTTTTGGCCAAATAAGATTTGGACATCTTCTATGCTCATCTATCCTGGTTCTGGCAGGGACGATGAATAGTGCTGGCCGTATAGTGCTTGCCGCATAGCTGCATAGTATTGGACGCATAACTGCATAGTGCCTGGCCGTATAGTGTCAGTCCGTATAGATGCATAGTATCGGGACGCATAGTGCCAGTCTGCATAGATGCATAGTGCATGGCTGTATAGTGCTAGTCCGCATAGATGCATAGTGCCTGGCCACATAGTGCTAGTCCGCATAGATGCATAGTATCTGGCCGTATAGTGCCAGTCTACATAGCTGTATAATACCTGGCCGCATAGTGCCAGTCCGTATAGATGCATTGTGCCTGGCCACATAGTGCCAGTTCGCATAAATACATAGTGCCTGGCCGCATAATGCCAGTCCGCAAAGATACATAGTCCCTAGCCACATAGTGCCAGTCTGCATAGCTGTACAGTGCCAGTCCGTATAGATGCATAGTACCTGGCTGTATAGTGCCAGTCCGCATAGATGCATAGTGCCGTATAGTGCCTATTTTGGCTATTTTTGGCTGTTTTATGCCCCCATTTGGCTGATTTATGGCCAAAATTTCTTCCAACTCCCAACATAAAAGTTGTAGATCTTTTCCTTGGCTTCAAGAATATGTTACTAGCTATTTTATGCAAGTTTCTTTCATTCATGATAATGTAAGGATAGAACACGATAGTAGCCTGTTAAGGTGCACTCTTACCAAGTAACAAGTAACATGACATGATAGTGGCCAGTCGTGGCGCACTCATGAGAAGCAACCTTGGCATGATAATGACATGGTAGTGATCCGTCGTGGTGCACTCTTGACAAGTAACTTGGCATGATAATTCTTGATGGTGGTCCGATGTGAAGCACTCTTGACTTGATAAGTAACCTAACATGATAATCTTAATATGTTGTTGCGACGACTATCTTGACTTGCTAAGTAACTCTCGTATTGACACCGTGGGTATTTATGCTTGTATAAGCTACATATCTCATCTTGCATCATGTCTAGGACATGGATTCCTGGTTACCACGGTCAGGGATTCATACTGAATCTGACTAGGATAATGACTAGATTGATCAAGTAGTCCATAAAGAGATTTTCCAGTTACAGACAGTCCCATTATCTGGGCGATTTAATTAGACTTGTAGTCTGCCGTCGAGTAGGACACATTTCCAGCACACTGTCATGTGTTGCACTCCCAAGTCACCTAATCCAACTGTCTCAACTTGCAACTGGATAACCTAGATTAAATCTGCAGGGCTTGTGGCTGTTGGAACATCTCAATGGATCTTGTTAGTAACTAGGCTTGTGATAACCCTAGTTAGTTAAAATATCCAGCCTACTCATTGCCTAGCCGTGATTGATGGATGGAGTCTAGTCTTGCCTAGACCAGGCCCGTACATGGTTTCTTCAGCCCGTTACTGTTATGCTTTACTTATTTAATAATTGGTTAGAGACTAAGTTCTGTTCAGGTGAAAGGTTACAACCTCGGTCCTTATTTGTTTTATAGGTTGTAACTTCGTTACTGGAATAGTCCTTTAGTTATCTTATCGTTTATCACCTTGTTTTCTCTAAACTCATGTTTTTCGTTATCCTTTATGTATCATGTGCTAGTATGCTGGTTTTAGTTCTTAAGTGAAGCCTCCCTTGTGGCACTTGATATTTTTGGAGTCTGACCCAACTTGTTTTGTATGGCCATATTTTGGAGTAGCTTCCGAGGATCTCCTAGCCTTCCAACTAGATGGTGAATACTAGACGCAACACTGGCAACGAGTGGGTTTTATTTTGCTCTCCCACTCTATTTTAAATTATTCGTTTGAGGCGTTTAGCCGCCGAACAAGTGTTAGCTCGTGTTGAATTTACATTCATGTCTGCCTAAGGGCTGTAACATGACTGACAAATCTTAGGGTTGATTATGTATGACTTAAACTCTTGTTAGTCTTCGTATTTTGTATGACTAGCTTAATGATCATCTGAATATGTAATGTTTGGGATGCCTCACTTTGTATGTCTGATGATCTTCCATCTTGTTACATTTTCTTGCTTGCTTGAGATTGAGACACTAGGCTTGTTCTTGACCCTAATAGACTAATGACTTGTAGTAAACCCTCATGCATTTAAACAGTGGTGACCATATTACGGGGAGGGATTCACTTCAATGCACGTAGCTGGCTGTGTCTGTCCCCTGCTCTCCAGTATTTTGGTTTTGGGGCGTAATACGGTTTAAGTGGTGGCCCATACAGGTCTTGTAAATCAAGATGTGTGAGGGTTTACCGAATTGATGTCTCAATCAGCACTCGTGCTTGATCTTTACTCGTGTCTCCTAATCTTTCTGAAATCTTGACCTAATCACAGGCTTATATCTTCGATCTATCTTGGTCCTTATTGTTTCTCATGTTATTTCTTCTGTGGCATTGTTCCTGGTCATGCCGATCAGCCCGACGGAGCACCTCCAGTGAACCAGCAGCAACCTGGGGACCAAGCCCAACACTCTGGAGCAGCCTTTCAAGTCATATATTTTAGGGATCCAGAGCCCCCAGTTCAGCCAGTCCAGCCTGCAGAGCCTGATAATGGAACCCTGGTGGGACTCATCAGGGAATTGCTTGTGTTATAAGATCGTCGGGGCGATGCCCTGCACCAGACAGTACAAGATGCCATGGGTAGAGTTGGTTATTAAGGGAACAACGCGGCTAACAACTTCAAGCGCCTGAACCCTCCTTTATTTAACAGAACTGAAGATGTTATTGCTGCTGATGCATGGCTTCAGGACACAAAGGTTGTCTTGGAAGCAGCTAGGATTCCTGAGGATAAGAAGGTGGTCGTTGTATGCCTACAATTATTGGACTTAGCCCGCACCTGGTTTGCGATGCTAGGAGATGGATTGGTGACGCCTTTTTTATGGGCGACATTCAGCGACAAGTTCCAGACAAAGTATTTCGACGTAGTAGCTCGGTATGATCTGTAGACGAGATTCACTAATATCAATCAGATGGAAAGGACGATCGATGAATATGTGGCCGAGTTTTCTAGACTTAGTCAGTTTGCTCCCACGTTGGTGGAAACTGAATTGGACCGAGCGCAGCGATTCCAGCATGGACTCCACCTAGAGATCATTATATTAGTGGTGCAGTTTGAGCACCAGAAGTTTAATGCCATCTTGCGAGCAGCGAAGAGGCATGAGTATACTTCTCATAGGATTGTAGATAGAAGCGGAGGACGGAAGAGGTCCCATGGGCAGATATCCCAGTCATTAACACCAGCCCCAGCAGCTAGGGCTTTGACTATTGGAACCCCTAGGAGGTCAACCCCAGTTTCGTCTATTCAGCACTCGGCACCGACGTATCCTCAGCAAGAGAAGCAAAATTAGTCTTTCGCAATGGGATGCACTCATTGTGGGAAGCCAGGGCATGTAGTATTAGAGTGTCGCAGAGCACAGGAATTGTGCTTGGCTTGTGGGGTACCGAATCACAATATAGGATCCTGCACGCATAGAGGCAGTTCACCGTCATCAAACCTAACCAGTCCATCGGTTAGGGGTCCAGCACCAGTGCAACAACAGTACCAGCCTCCGAGGCCATTGCCGCCTCAGGCACAACAGTTTGCCCAAGCTCAGAATCAGAACCGGCAGAGAGGTTTCCAGCAGAGGAGACCAGCACCAAGAGGACAAGGTCAGGCTATGGCTCTGGCCGTTGCAGAAGAATTAGCATCAAGTGAGGTGGTGGCAGGTACCATTCTCGTCAACTCTTTTCCAACATCAGTATTATTTGATTTAGTTACATCGCATTCATTTATATCTGCACGATTCGCTACACGGATAGGACTGGAGCCTGAGTCATTATTAGTAAGGCTCAATATACTTACTAGTAACGGTCTTGTGGGAGTAGATAAAGACTTTTCTTTGTGTCGAATCTTAGTTAGTGGTAGAAAGTTTCCCGCTAGGTTGATAGAATTCCTGATGGCCGATTATGATATGGTCCTAGGAATAGATTGGTTGAAGAATCAGTATGCTAGAATAGACTGCCATATTGCCAGGATTATTTTTGGTATTCCAGGCGGACCGGAGTTTTCCTTTTTCAGAGGCAAAGTTGAGCTTTCTCCTCCAGTCTTACGGATGGCAATAGCAGACGCAGTTCGGTTTCCCAGAGTAGTATAAGAGTTTTTCGATATATTTCCCGAAGAGCTTCCAGGTATGCCACCGGAGAGGAAGATAGAGTTCACTATCGACTTGATTCTAGGGACGACACCAGTGTCAGAGAGAGTCTATAGGATGGCACCTTCAGAATTGAAGATCTTGTACAATATGATTGAAGAACTCAGAACCAAAGGATTCATTCGTGCTAGTGGATCACCTTGGGAAGCCCCGATGCTTCTTATGAAAAAGAAGGATGGTACGTCAAGATTATGTGTTGATTATCGTACCTTGAACTCTTTAACAATCAAGAACAGATATCATCTACCAAGGATAGATGATTTATTCGATCAACTCAATAGAGCAATAGTATTCTCGAAGATTGACTTACGGTCAGGGTACCATCAGATCAGAGTTAGAGAGCAAGATATCCCAAAGACAGCGTTCATATCAAGATATGGACATTGGGAGTTCCTTGTTATGCCATTTGGAGCGACCAATGCACCAGCTGTATTCATGAACCGCATGAATCGTATCTTCATGCCCTATTTGGACCAGTTCGTGGTAGTGTTAATAGACGCCATCTTGGTCTATAGCAAGAGTGAGGCGGAGCATGAGCAGCATCTCCAAATAATTCTTCAGATTCTCAGAAAATATTAGTTGTATGAGACGTTCAGTAAGTGCAAATTTTGGCTTGATCACATTTCGTACTTAGGTCATATCATCACCAGAGGTGGAGTGGAAGTTGAACCCCAAAAGATAGTGGTTGTAGAGACATGGCCAGTTCCCAGCACCGTCGTAGAAGTTCAAAGTTTCCTTGGATTGGCCGGCTATTACCGGCGATTTGTATCAAACTTCGCTCAAATTTCAGCGCCTATGACTCAGTTGTCCCGTAAGGATGTGTAGTTTGCTTGGACAGCAGAGTGTCAGAGTTTATTTGAGAAGTTGAAGCAAGGATTAATGAGGGCCCCCATTCTTATGCTTCCAGATGGGACTAGAAGATTTTTAGTTTATTATGATGCATCAGGCAGAGGATTGGGATGCGTATTGATATAATATGGTAAGGTAGTAGCTTATGCGTCACTTCAGCTTCGTGATCATGTGAGGAATTACCCAACCCATGACTTGGAATTAGCAGCGGTGGTTTTTGCACCTAAGTTGTGGAGACATTATTTGTATGGAGATCAGGTAGAGATTTTATCGACCACAAGAGTCTTAAGTATGTGTTTACTCAGAAAGATCTTAACATGCATCAGAGGAGATGGCTAGAGCTACTTGTGGATTATGATAACAACCTGCAGTATTATCCTGGGAAGGCCAACATAGTAGCAGATGCATTAAGCAGAAGAGCTGGAGTTTATTTTCTAACAGCACAACCAGAGTTATTAGCAGACCTTCAGAAGATAGGGATAGAGATAGTTCTCTCAACCAATATGGCATTGATGGCCAGCATGCAAGTTCAGTCCAGTATAGTTGAGTGGATCAAGATGGCACAATCAGCGAATTCTAAGCTTCAGCGGCTTAGAGAAGAATGTATAGCAGGAAGGAGAGCAGAGTTATGTATTCATAAGGATGGTACACTTCGATATGGGAGGCGTCTTTGTGTACCCAGCGGTGATATCAGACAGGAGATCATGGCAGAGGCTCACAGTTCTTAATATTCAATTTATTCCGGTGGCACGAAGATGTACCGAGACATCCGTCAGCATTTCTGGTGGATTGGCATGAAGAGGGAGATAGCCCTATTTGTCTTCTGATGTTTAGTTTGCCAACAAGTTAAGGCTGAACATCAGAGACCAGCTGGACTTCTTCAAACTTTACCGATCCCAGAATGGAAATGGAAGCACATTACCATAGATTTTGTAACTGAGTTACCTAAATCTCCAGTTGGGAGAGATGCTATCTGGGTTATAGTTGATCGTCTCACAAAGGTAGCTCATTTTTTTCTGTTCAGAATTGGTCAGTCGACGAATCAGTTAGCAAAGATGTACCTCAGGCAGATTGTCAGGTTGTATGGAGTGCCAGTTAGTATCATATCAGACAGAGATTAAAGATTCACATCGCACTTTTGGCGGAGTCTTCAAGAGAGTTTGGGGACTCGTCTCAAGTCCAGTTCAATATATCATCCGCTGACAGATGGTCAGTCAGAACGCACGATTCAGACTCTTGAAGATATGATGCGATCTTGTACGCTAGACTATGGTGGTTCGTAGGAAGATCACCTGTACCTAGTGGAGTTCTCCTATAACAACAGTTTTCATGCCAGTATCCAGATGGCACCCTTTGAAGTACTGTATGGCAGGAAGTTCAGATCCCCGTTAGCCTGGGATGATATAGGTGGAGAGACAGATGCTTGGTCCAGAGATGGTTACACAGACAATCGAGGTGGTCAGACAAGTCAAAGATCATCTTCAAGTTACCCAAGATCGCCAGCTCCATTGGGCCGATTCTCATCGGCGTCCCCTTGAATTTTCAGTCAGCGACCACGTGTTCCTTAGGATCTCGCCTACCCATGGCGTCATTCAATTTGGCATACAGGAAAAGCTTAGTCCTACGTATATAGGGCCGTTTGACATTCTCGAGCGAGTAGGTGATGTGTCCTATCGTCTCTCTCTTCTGCCGTCGTTACGTGAGGTACATGACCCATTCCATGTATTCCAATTTCGACGGTATATCCCAGATCCGAGCCATATCCTTGATCATTAAGAATTGGTTGTTGGTACCAACCATTCATATGAGGAGAGACCCGTATCCATATTGGATCGAAGAGAGATGGTACTCAAGAACAAGACTATTAGTTTAGTCTGTGTTGCTTGGGATCACCACTTTTTAGATGAGTCAACGTGGGAGCATGAGGATTATATCCGCTCGCATATCCACACCTGTTTAACTCATAAGGTATAATGTCTTTCTTATGCCTTATGCTTTTAATTCCTTGCTTGCATGAATGATTGCTTGATTGACTGCTAGTCGTAGCTTGCCTATGATTACTATAACCTGCCCTGACATCTCTAGCCTCTTGGTTAAATTCTGAGGACATAATTCTTTTAAGGTGGGTAGAGTTATCACTCCCATTTTCCGTTATACGTATTCCAGTGTACGTATACGGATTTCGACCAATATTTTATTTACTGTATTTTTATATTTATTTATTGTTTGTCTTGATATATCTTGACTAGGGTTGACCTTGGGTTGGGTTGGTCCAACTTGACTTGCTTCGGATGGCTTGGTTTGCTTTATTTTGAAGGTTGGTTCAATATGTTGAACCATTCTCTCTTTATAAAACCCAACCACCCCATTTCTCTTTCTTTATCACTTACATTCAGTATTTCTTCTTCTTCCTCCATTACTCTCCCACCAACCTAGAGAGTTTAGGCAAGTGCAACTTGCTTCATGATGGATCTTCCATTTTATTGTTCTATCTTCTTCTCTACATGATTCTAAGCATCTTTAGAACTTAGAGTTTTTGGTTTAGATGGATGGATTTTTGTTGATCTAAGTTTGTAGACTTTTCGGTTTTCTTGGATTTTTATCTACCAAACTTTATTTATTTTCAAGTTTTGATTGTTCTATGTTGTAGAGAATTCAATTTTACCTAATTTTGGCCTTTGAAAAAGTTAGATTTCGACTTGTTTTGATGAAATAATGGCCAAATAAAATTTGGACATCTTCTATGTTCATCTGTCCTGGTTCTGGCAGGGACGATAAATAGTACTGGCCGTATAGTGCTGGCCGTATAGCTGTATAGTACTGGTCGTATAGCTGCATAGTGCTGGTCGCATAGCTGCATAGTACTGGTCGCATAGCTGTATAGTGCCTGGCCGCATAGTGCCAATCCGCATAGATGTATAGTGCCTGGCCGCATAGAGCCTGTCTACATAAATGCATAGAGCCTGGTCGCATAGTGCCAGTCCCCATAGATGCATAGTGCCTGGCCGTATGGTGCCAGTCCGCATAGATGCATAGTTCCTGGCCATATGGTACCAGTTCGCATAGATGCATAGTGCCGCATAATGCCTATTTTGGTTGTTTTTGGCTGTTTTATACCCCATTTTGCTAATTTATGGCCAGGATTTCTTCCAACACCCAACATAGAAGTTGTAGATCTTTTCATTGGCTTCAAAAATATGTTACTAGCTATTTTATGCAAGTTTCAGTCATAAATGATAATGTAAGGATAGAACACGATAGTGGTCTGTTAAGGCACACTCTTACTAAGTAACAAGTAACAAGTTCCATGATAATCTTGATATGTTGTTACGACGGCTATATTGACTTGCTAAGTAACTCTTGTCTTGATACCGTGGATGTTTGTGCTTGTATAAGCTACATGTCTCATCTTGCATCATGTACAGGATATAGATTCCTGGTTACCACGGTCAGGGATTAATACTGAATCTGACTAGGATAATGACTAGATTGATCAAGTAGTTCATGAAGAGATTTCCCAGCTAAAGGTAATCCCTTTATCTGGGTACTTTAGTTAGACTTGTACCGTCGAGTAGGGCACATTTCCAGCGTACTGTCATGTGTTGCACCCCTAAGTTACCTAATCCAACTCTTTCAACTTGCAACTAGATAACTGGATTAAGTCTGTAGGGCTTGTGGCTGTTGGAACATCCCAATACATCTTGTTAGTAACTAGGCTTATGATAACCCTAGTTAGTTAAAGTATCAAGCAGTACTCATTGCTTGGCCGTGATTGATGGATGGAGTCTAGTCTAGTCTTGCCTAGACAAGGCCAGTACATGGTTTCTTCAGCCCGTTACTGTTATGCTTTACTTATTCGAGAATTGGTTAGAGACTAAGTTCTGTTCAGGTAAAAGGTTACAACCCCGGTCCTTGTTTGGTTTACAGGTTGCAACTTGGTTACTGGAATAGTCCTTTAGTTATCTTATCGTTTATCTCCCTATTTTCTCTAAACTCATGTTTTTCGTTATCCTTTATGTATCATATGCTAATATGCTGGTTTTAGTTCTTAAGTGAAGCATTCCTTGTGGCACTTGCTCTTTCTGGGGTCTAATCCAGTTGGTTTTGTATGGCCTAATTTTGGAGTAGCTCCCAAGGATCTCCCAGCCTTGCAGCCAGATGGTGAACACTAGACGCAACCCTGACAACGAGTGGATTTTATTTTGCTCTCCCACTCTATTATAAATTATTCTTTTGAGGCGTTTAGCCACCGAACATATTAGCTCGTGTTGAATTTACATTCCTGTCTTCACAAGGGCTGTAACATGATTGACAAATCCTAGGGTTGATCATGTATGACTTAAACTCTTGCTAGTCGATGCATTTTGTATGAATAACTTCATGATCATCTGAATATGTAATGTTTGGGACGTCTCACTTTGTATGTCTGATGATCTACCATCTTTTTACATTATTTGCTTGCTTGAGATTGAGACACTAGGCTTGTTCTTGACCCTAAGAGACTAATGGCTTGTAGTAAGCACTCATGCATCTAGACAGCCATGACCGTATTGCGAGGTAGAATTCACTTCAATGTACGTAGCTGGCTATGTCTGTCCCCCGCTCTCTAGTATTCTGTTTCTGGGGTGTGACACCTTCTGCCTTCACTACGTGATGTACGTGATGTTTTTCTTGTACTTCAGTTGCATACGTATGTCCCGAATTTGAGCCACATCCTCGACTATTCTGGGTTAGTCATTGGTACCGACTTGAGTTACGAGGAACATCGGTATCCATTTTGGATTAGAGAGAGAAGGTTCTCAAGAACCGGATTATTAAGCTTGTCCGTGTCTTTTAGAACCATGACTTCACGGGAGAGTCAACATGGGAGCGTACGGATGAGATTAGATCTCAATATTCTCTCTTATTTGACACGAAGGTATATTCAATTCTTATGCCTTCGTGGCATGATTTTTGTGCCTAGTAGCACCATGCAATAGATAATGGTTTTCATAATTGCCTGGTTGATTGATATGATTGTATGTGTAGTTAGGCTTATAGATAATATCTTGCTTGCCCTGGTTTCTCTATCTAGTCTTGGTTGAAATTCCATGGACGAAATTTTTCTAAGGAGGGTAGACAAGTCCCTCCCTGTTCATGGTATACATATTTTCTTGCACTACTCCTGTACATAGTTATGGTATCCGTAACGTGAGCACCATTACCTTATATTTATACCTGATCATAGCATAGAACAGTATCTCGTCGCACAGTAGTGTGCTACTTTTTATCCTTGTCTGGTTGTAGGTGTGGTTCATTGCCTCGATAATGAAATAACTGGAGCATGCTGTGACCCAGATTATTCTTATAATTTAGCATGACATGTAGAATAGGTTAGTATGGTTAGGGTTAGGGTTTAGTGAAACCACCCCCACCTCCATATAAATAATCTCTTCCATCCTCTCTCCTCATTCATTCTAATTTACTCCTTCCAACCAACCCATAAGCAAGTACATCTTGCACTAATGGAGCAACAACTTGCCATTTTGTTTTCCTTGAGTAATTTATATTTTATTAGTCTATATTATGTATTTAAACCTTCTCTACATGTTTAGTTCTTGGAGTTTTCGAATTTGATAGCTAGTTTAGTGTAGATCTTTATTTGAATATTAGGATTTATTAGAGTTTTTGGTAGAAATGATGTCCTAAAAAGTACTTATTTTTTGAAACTAGTTGCTCTATGTGGTGGAGAATTTGATTTTATGTAGTTTTGGCTTTTATTTCGTCAAATTTATAGTCCTAGAACACAAGTTATGGCCATGAAAACTTTTCAGAGCTTCCATGACAGACTTGCTATTTGGGGACGACAGCCATCCATGCACGCAGTAGGCTGTGTACCAGAAATGCCAAGTGGCCATGAAAACTTACCGCATGAACCCTATGAGCATGTGTAGAAAGCACATGCTTCATTGTTATGTGCCTATGGACATCTTGAACCTATAATTGATATGTGTCTATGGTCGCTATGCGTCTATGGTTGTTACGTGCCTATGGCCATCTTGCACATATTATTGTTATGCGTCTATGGTCGCTATGCGTCTAGGGTTGCTATGTGCCTGCTAATGGCTGCACGTTTGGCTATGTCATGTGCTTATTTTTTTTTGTCCGAACCTGACCACCCTATGCGCCTGTTTTTGTTGGATTTATATTTTAAATGATTAGATTACTTGTCTGGCCCTAGCCTATGGTGAGTAGCTTAGCTTATGTGTCCTATGCGCCTATGTATTCTTATGCGCCTATGTGACCCAAGTGCCAAGAGATTTCGATGCACCTACTTGGCTTGATCATATTCCTGACATGATTACCTGTATAAGTGCTGGCATATTTTTATGTGTATTGAGGTACAATTCTATGCGAGTACTGTGGTGCTAATCTACGTGCTAAGCGATTCTATATGATATATGCCAGTACATCTATATTTCCAGCATAGTCATGGTAATGGTCAAGAATATTGGCGTGGTACGATGATTACTTGATTGACGCATTATACTAAGGATGGATCCAGATTTTGGACTCTACGAACTGATGTGGATTCATACTTATAGTACCCGTACCAAGGTACGACATCTAGGAGGATGACTATATGACCACGATATGTGATTCCAAAACCAATTTAGGGTTAAACTAAGTAACTTAAATTGATAGAAGCATTGGACAGGAACGGAATCCTGAGGTCGTGTTATACTAACCACCTCCCAGACATTTGTCATGGCATACAGGCTGGCAGCCATGGATATAGTTTAACATCCTCCATTAGGGGATGGCGATATCCGACTACTATGTGCTATGTGTTAGATGTTCCACACGGTGGCATCGCAAGGGACTGGTGTGTATTCTACGTTCTAAGCTTTATTATTGGACCGGCTAGCCCTATTGGGACTGACACAATCTAAGGATTCAAATATATAAGCATTACTGGAATAACCCAGAAAAATCATAGAAATTCGTAGGGATGATTGGTGGCCTGTAAATTGACTTTCTTGTAATATATTACTTCTATTAGTAGCCGAAAAACATAGACTGTCATGGTATGTGATCCAAGCCATGTCCTTATTTGGTTGTTGGGTTGGGCTATTATGCTATGACAGGCTATGGACCAAAGCTGCGACACAGTAGCGCTTAACCTGACCGTGCTTATATGATGTATTTTATGTCGGCGCGATATTGGCACCCATGTCCTTGTTTGGTTGTAAGGGCGTCGTATGGCCTCAACGATATGGTATAAGCCTGTAATCCTTGGCCAGGTCTCATTCATTGCTCTGGATTTATCTTTTTCATATGTACTTCTATATGGTACTTGTTGTCCGGAGCTGACCCCGCTGGTTTTTTTTGGCCAGATCTCATAGCAGCACCTAAGGATCCGGCCTTCTTTCCTGAAGATGGTGTATACTAGAAGCATGGTCGTCGGAGGACAGAAGTGGGTTTCTTCATCGCCACTTCGATATCATCTTTGAACTATGGCGTTTATCTACTAACACCCGTTTAGCCGACAGTTCCAGACATTTAGTTTTCTTTACATAATTATAATTAATCATACTGCAGCTAACTATGATTATGTACTATTGACTCTCTGTGCTAGCGAGTATTTTTGTACAGCTAGTTTTTATGATTATTTTTATGAATCGTCGGGGACGCCTTACTGCTTTATCTGATAAGCTCATTAATTGTTTTTTCTTGATTGAATGATTGAGACATATGTTAGCCCAATGATTACATCGTGTTTTTGAATATGGCTAATCAATTAAGTTTAACATAATGATGTCACTAATATTCATATACTCACTATCATGTTGCTACTTAAACTAAGCATTGTCCTAATTGTCCTATATCATATTTCCATGCTTGTATCGTACTGTAGCATATTTTGCTCGTCTAATATATATTTGTAGACATGCAGTTAGCATGATCAAACCAGGACACAGGCAATGAAGAATTAATGATGGACCAACTACGGTATCATACAAAAAGATTTCTCTGAACTGCCTAACGACCTATTCGGGGCCTCGCATCTTCAATTTGCTTATCTTTGGACGACTGCTATCAAGGAAAAAAGACGTCTTCAAGTCTGCTCAAATATCAGAAGAAAGGCATCATCAAAGGGCTCTTGGTTTTTCTATTTGTTCCAAGTCTGTAATCTTCAATTTATTGAGTCTAGGAGAATGTGTACGTTAAGTCGCACTGTGTCATCTCAACCCCTAGACATACCTCTCCAAGCTCTACCATATAAATAGACCAATTCTTGAACCAAGCCCAATATCTACCAAGCTAAACAAAGCCCAAAGGTCCAAAGGCCCAAAGGCTATTCTGCCACCTAGGAGGTAGAGTTCGGGCCGAACTCTGCCCCCACACAGAGTTCGGGATGAACTCTGTCATCTGATTTTTAGCACCCTGATATTTAGGGCCTACATGGTACAAGTTGTCCAACATTCAAAAATTTGAATTCTTGGGGCAGAATTCGGGCTGAACTCTGCCTCCCAGAGTAGTATAATAAGGCTTGATTTCTCTCATTTCATATCATCTTTCTATCTCTCACTCTAAATCATCTAAGCCTTATACTACCTAAGCTTTACTCTTCTAATCTACTAGCCACAAAACTTTCTAAGCCCCAAGGTGCTCAAGTGCGATTCAGCTAGAAGTTTTTGTGCAAGAGTTCAAAAGAAAAGTCACTTGGACAATTCCAAGTTTTGCCACCTACTAAAATGTAAAACGTTGGTGTGCTCTTCTGAGTAAAGGAACATGGTTGTACACTATTTCACAAATAGTGGATTTCAATCCTGAGCTAGTGTTTTCAGGCCTGGACTAGTCCTCCACGAAGGAAACTAGGTTATATCGCTGTGTTTGCGTATGCTCTTCTGATCTTTATTTACTTTCATATTTCTCTGTGATTTATTTACTATCTTGATAGTTGATTTGTGGAGGTGGTATAAAGTTAATTTTTATTTTATGATTATCGGCACAAACTCTATTCACCCCCCTCTACAGTTGATTATACGTTTTTTAATTGGTATCAGGGCAAGGACTCTACTATTAGGCTTAACATCCTTAGAGTAGATCCTTGTTTATTTGTGTATGGCATCGTATTTCTCCTCCTCAGATAAAGAGGGTTTTATTTCTAGTAGCATAGACAATCATGTTTCTTCTAAATGCAAGAAATGCTTGAAGTGGAAAGCTATGGCTAAACAATCCTTAGAGATTCTTGAGGACTTTCATTCTACAAATAAAGAACTTTCAGAAAAGGTCATTTATTTAGAAGAATCTAATGAGTTTTTGAGAAATGAAAACAATGATTTATTATCTAGACTTGACTCTCAAAACTCATCTTGTGCTTCTTTAAAGAGTTTGAATGATTCTTTACTTTTGAAAATCAAATCCCTTTCCTCATCAATAGAAGATCTTAAGAAGCAAGCACATGAGCTAAATCATTTGCATGATTCTTCTATTGACTCTTTAAAGAAACAAAATGATGGTTTTATTTCTAAAATTGCTATATTTGAAAAAGAAAATTATGCTTTAAAAACTAAATTTGATTCTCTTACTTGTATGCATGATTATTTGTTATTAGAACATGATATTCTTAAGACCAAATCCATGCATGCCCACTCTAGAGATATTCATCATTTTAGTATGTCACATGTTTATAATCATGCTTATTCTGATACATGTGCACACACTAGTATTAGGTGCTTCTATTGCTCTCGCATTGGACGCATGAGTGTAACTTGTCCTATTCGTAGGAGTTTTTCTACCAATGCTAGAGTAAATAGTATATAGGTCCCTAAAGCTAACAAATGTGAATCCAAGTTTATTTGGATACCAAAGTCTTCGCCTAATATTGTAGGTGGAGCTTCTTGTATCGGGATATAGCACCGAGGAGCCTGTTGGTGGTTGCAAAGCTCAAAGGTCATCTTCCAAGCAATTGCACCAACACAAGTGTGGCCACTAGAGCCACTTTGGTAACATGCTAAACGATTCTCTTTAAATGGTTTATATTTGTTGAATCTAGCATGTTTCTCTTGATGTCTTGCTACCAGCTCACATTGACATTCTTTAGTTGCTTTTTATATAAATCAATGTGAGATATAATACTAGCATGCTTAGTTAATTTTCCTATTATTTCTTTTATCTAGCATGACTAGTTACTTAGCTTAAATGATTAGTTCACACTATGTAGTTTATCACTTATTTTCTATTAGTGTGACACTTACTTATGCATGCTCGCTATGCTTTGTCTTTGTTTATAAAGTATGTATATCACTCCAGTCCATAGTACCTTGGTTTTGATTTGATTTAATATGATTTTAACTCTTCGTCTTTTAAAAGTTTTGAGATAATTACTTTTTACCGGTTTTTCTTTAATATGTCATATTTATCTTAATCGGTATTTGTGAATATACGTGTTTAGCACAAGCTTCTTATACTTTCATTTTAACCTTGTGCTTACATAATATATTCATTATCGATTCTCATAGTTTATTTTGATTATCCTCTTGAGAATCAACTATGTCTTTGCCTAATAAAGTTTATTTATACATGACTATATTTATTAAATTTCTATGTATTTCTTATATTGATATATATTTTTGTATAAATAATTTTTTGTGGGCATATGAGTTAAGCTCCAGTTTTATATTATTTTGAATAATACTTAATTATACTTGCTTCCTTCAATCTTGTGCTTATCTCAAACTTTAGCTATTGATTCATTGACCAAATTTGTGCATCTATTCTTGAATCAATTAGCCTCTTCCTTAAAGTCTTCTTTTGATGATAACTTCTCGTTTTTTTGTTTTTTTGACTTTATTGATATATGTCTTTTACTTGATTCTTGTATATTTTTATGTTTGCCTACATATATATATATATATATATATATATATATATATATATATATATATATATATATATATATATATATATATGTGTGTGTGTGTGTGTGTGATTCCAAATGTTGATATTTATTTATTCAAATACCTTTAAGTTAGAATGTTGAGAGAAAATATTTATTAGTGTCTTGTTCATGACTTTTATGGAAGTTCTTTAAGAATTGCTTGGTTTGTACTTTACCTTACTTGTTAAAATCACCGTACTTATTTTGATTATGTATCTTCTATATATTTATTTTCATAAGTGCATTATGAAAATGTTTGTTTTGATGATTATTCTTTGATTATTATTTGGGTATTTACCTTTCTTATACCTAGGGTTTTTTGGATTTTGATGTTGTTTGATGATACTTCACATATTCCGTTAAATCAAAGTTCTTAAAAGTAAAAAATATTTTGGGAACAAGCCAAAAGGGTCCTTCTGTCATACAGGTGTAAATAGCCTGAAGCGACACGGTGTACTAGTCTTAGGACTACCGCTAGCAGGGAACCGGCCCATATAGCTAACTTAAAGTGATCAATACTTTATAGACTTAAGATTTATTAAGGTCTACTTGCAACTATTATCTAGTTTTGGATCCACCACTAAGTTCCAGAATACATCATCATATCTAGCTATAAATGTTTTATTATTATTGTCCAATGATATTTTTGTAGCACATGAGAATACATGTAATTGATATATCATACTTCTCATGTCCTTCGCTACTATGGTTTGAGCTTATGTGTTGAGATTTTTCATTTCTAGAGAATACACTTATTTTATAATGGCTATAATATTTTGCATTCTCTAGATCGATCTATTATTTTATTATCTTGGGTTAATCTCAATACTTGGCAAAGAGATTTGTTCTATTGTGTTTTCATGAACATCTCTTTTGTCCTTTACATGATTCATTTACTTGCTATCTTATACTCTTATCCTTGCCTAATAAAGAGTATATAAATTATTTTGATCATTCAAAATGTATCACCCTTATTGTGAACTCTATGCTTAAGCATGTATTTTTAGTGTTAGTGACTTAAGATTTAATGAGCACATTTATTTTGTTAATGGCCTACCTCATTATCTTAATTAGTTATGTAGATTGCTTATTTGCAAGGTATGGTTAAGCTACATAATTTTTGTTCACTTTCACTCATCTAGCTATCTTCTTGAATTTCAATCTATATGTGATATGTTAGTTTACAAAAACAAGATTTATGAATTTTTTCGATGAGATTTGTATTCTATTTTAGATACGTATGTTTGGTCTCTAAAATTAGTTTGACAAATTTTTTATTTAATCTTGTTTCCATTAAGGTTTGTGATTCATCGCTTTAATTTTCTTCCATACTAGTCATTGGTAAGCATCTCTTAAATTTCTCTCATCTTTTGAGTCATGATTTTATCATATTATCATTACATTTCTTTGGAATAAATTTGCAGTCATTTAAATAAGATTGACTCTTTTCTATATTTTCTATTAGTTTGTTTATATGGTTTTTAGATGAGATTTATGACGGATCATAATTATTTATTGGTTTACTTTATGAATGATCCTAATGACTGAGTAGTCCTATATTATCTAATTATGTGGTTATCAAGTTAATTTATTACTCAACTTTGACTACTCATGGATTATCACATATGCTCTTTGCTATTTGAACTTCATTGGTTTCTCATTTAGTATTAACAAGGTTGGATTATTACCCGTTGATGGGTACATATGTGGTAAATGTGAGCCCTTGCCCCAAAAACTCATTCTACTTAGTTTATTATTATTAATTTTTCTTATTTATTGCTGACAAACTAAGTAACATGTATATATATATATATATATATATATATATATATATATATATATATATATATATACACATATACATATGTGGTATTTTAGTTCTAATAATCGAATAGGATAATAGAAGGCCCTTTTTGCAAAACCAAATTGTTGGAGGGCTGGTAGAGAACTTTTCAAATTCAAATTTTCCTTCTAACGATTGACTCTCAGGAGCGAGGCCAACTCTAAATCATCATATTTGAGATTCGATGATACTTTCAAATGTCAAGAGATAATTGCCAATCTATTTCAAACCCTTATTTCCCTCTATCAATTCCTCACCACGATTCAAATCTAATCCCTAGTATATATACGTATATAGGTAGGCTTGTAACCGACCCCAGACCCTTATGAACCTTAGAAATCCTTCTGCCGCAAGAGTGAAAAGGAGGAATCAAGAACAGAAGAGTTGTCGCAAAGTAAAGGAGGTAATTCGTCTACTCTTAAATTTATCAATTACTGTCATGTACAAAACGTTAGTAAGTGTTTGGTTTAAGGTTGAGGAGCAGTCGAGGCCTTGTTTTCAACTGCATAAAGGGTAAACTAATCTACCCAGACTTGCAAACTCCTGTTATTAACCAAAATAGGATGGGATGGGTAGGTGTTCGACTTAGTGTCAAATAAGGGACTTATGGGGTGTACTCGTGTGTCGTGCACAGGGTGTTAATGATACGGCTTCGGGTATCATGGAAAATAAAGGGGTTTTTCTTGGGTAGTTCTATGTAAATGCACAAGGAGTCGGATTGTTTATATCAGATTGCACTATGTATCAGGTTCTACCTTGTGTCAGTTTGCACAATGTATCAAGTCGCACTTAGAAACATCTCGTACCAAAGTATCAGACTTCCTATCAGCTAGCACATGATACATTAGTTGCATATCTTGTTTTAGGATGCCATGGGGTTTCAGTCTATATACTGATACATTAATTTTATACCATATGAGTACTGATAGGAACAAGGGTATTTGGGTTAGACAGTATCTCTAAGAAGGTTACACATGGGAGGGTACTAGTTACATATCATGTTCCAGTTGACACATGAAGTACCAGTTGACAACCATTAAGTAATAGGTTTCTATATTGGTTATGGGTTGTGTTAGTATTGTAGGGTGATAACTTGTGTCTTTGTTTTGATTTAAGAGGGAGTTATGGAATGGGAGTCCTATTTGGGATATGTTCTATTCACTGTGACATGCAGTCATTTGATACCATGGTTCGATTCACTTCTGGACATTGTTCTCACGAGTCATCTGTCCATTGGTGTTCAGTCTCCTTAGTGGGTTCAGTTGTAACCCTATTAATGTTCAATCCTAGGTACACCTGTGTTCAACCCCATTGGATGTATTGTCCTGTCCATTACTCATCATCAAGTCATTCCACATTTCACCCTTAGATCAGTCTCTTTTATTAACTGTACAGCTTTGTAGCTATATATCGAGTCCCATGGTATCAGATGTATCAACCTACATTAATCTTTTGTTCAGTCATGGTTTGCTACAGGTTCAGACTATTGCACATGTAGTCCCCAATTTTCTCTGTCCTACACCAGTAAGTGTAGTCCATTTGGGAATGTGGCAGTCCATACTATGTCTAGACTCCATTGCATAAATGTACACCCTTCCATTATTCAGATTGATACCTGAAAATGAAGGTACAGTCGAGCCCCACATTGAAACACACCATCCCAGGTACTCTCTGATGTTGAGTGTTAATCCACACATATAGTCCTTGCATGCCACAAACAGTTCAATCATTGCCTCATGTTTAATCCCAGTCCAAACACCTATGTTTTAGTTCCTTTGATTAATCTAGGGTGTACCTAATGGATCCTGTCCACTACTTGCATTCCCCTTTATTCATTGCATCATATTCATACTGTCCTGCATCCACAACCTATTTCCCCACTGCATTAAGACACAGACAACTGCAATTTAACCCTGCAACACACTCCATTGCATTACAAGAGGATTACCTATATTACATTCCCTTCCACTTCATTTTATTGCAAATCTTAGCACCTTTACATACTAACCTGCATCTTCATATATTTCCTGCATACACTGTTCACTGTAGACTGTCCTGCCAACAACCCCTACATAACTAATTTGATATCTTGTAGCTTAGTCACTACATCATGTTCACCCTATCCTGCTTAGCATGAGTAGTCCATCCTTAGCTCCTATATGTTCAATCCTACTAATTATCTACCCGTCATCAGAAGTATCAACCTGTACATTGATCTTTCCACTATTATCATAGGACCAAATCACACATGGGTTGTGAATACAAATGATTTACTGCTCGGGTATCAGATATTTTGTAATATCCTGATTTGCCTTTAGGAATTTAAGTACTAGACCTTGTTTGGATGCAAATAGCTTAGCTAATTTTCAACCTACATCTTGTGGAACATTCACCATTTAGGCTAAAGGATCAATCCTTTCATGCATCCATCCTTATTATATCTCAGTGATGACTCGAGTAGGCCTTTCGAGCAATGACCAGTTCTTCACTGTTCTAGTTGGTTAACATTCATGCATCATATTGCATTATCCACTGTGAAGTTGCCCTATATGGTACTATCTGGTTTGATGCTCAGTAGGTTGGGATGTCCTATATATCATATGTAGCAGACCCTGCCTTTAGTATTAGACACTGTTTATGACCTGCATAGTGAGTGTGGCAGTCAATATTAGGTACCCATTGTTCAGTTCATGCAATTAATTATTGTTTATGCATTCATCATTTAATTCATTGCAAGTGTCATTTGTTCCAGTTTGTATATTGAGTATCAGTTCCATTATTGTTCATGCATTCACCATTATGGTTAGCTCTCATGTACTAATCTAGGTAGGTCACTCTATGCTGCAAGAGCAGTAGGTTAGTGGATAAAGTCATGTGTGATGCTAAACCAACAAGAAGCTGACATCTCTGGCATATACTAATATGGGCCAGGGAAGATGAAGGTCTGCAGATAAGATATGGTAGGGATAGAGATATGTCTGGAAATTGTGTGAGGATGTTATACTTCGGAAAGAGGGTATTCTATATCCGTGTGTGACTTGAGTGTCTGGAGGGTTGTATATGTTCATGTGTCAGTCCATTTATAGCCATGTTTAAGCCATACCCTATTTTAGTTTAGTTGGCATTGCCCTGTTTTAGCTCCCTAGTATCAGTATTTCCATTTATGTTCAATTTCCATGTTTGGGCCTACACCATTACCTGCATATCCAACCCTGAACTTCATTTTCAGTCTAGGTTTTTAACCATTGCACTAGTTCCATTTCTTTTTAGTTAATATATCAGCCCCTTTTTGGTCAGGTATCATGACGGGAATACCTATAGTCCAACCCATAATCCCTTGAGAATAGTTCACAGTCCCATTTTAGCCTTGGATAGGTGGGGTAATATTCAGTCATAGTATATGAGTCTGTCCTCATTTCTTGATAAAGAATATGCTGTAAGAGATTAGGAGAGCTTCCTCACAGATGAGCTAATGAACCTAGTAGTGAATGAATACTATAGCAATACACCAATGGAAGGGGTATCTTACCAAAACACTAATATCCAACCCTTACAAGTAGGTAACAGTTACTCTTAGAAAACAACAAATCATGTAGAAAAAACTTGTAATATTTAAAAGATAGACTTATTTTCTAAACTCATGTATTGATTTATACCAAATCATAATATAGGTTCTGTGGACTTTGACTCAGTGCTCGACTCATACCCGCAGCTCAGGACCACAGGCAAGTGTATATACTCATTGTTACTGTTTGTGATAGTTTTCTATACCTGTTATACATATGTCTTGTTGCTTGTTGACACTCTTGTCCCACGAGGATTAGTATCATAGATTTTATTGTACATCTTGATTATCTCTTATGTTTACCCCACTTCGATTGATTCCATGAGTACTAGCTAGGCGGAGAAATTTCTTAGTAGACGTGTGAACAACCCATTCCATCCCATATGTCTATTCTTGAATAATAGCAGCTGCACACGACACGTGCAGGGTATCAGATTTACCTTCTAGCCGTTCACACATCGAAACTGATATTTCAATGCACATAGATAGTTAATAGTCCAATTTATTTCATTTTGTTCTTCATACCTGCCATATTACCATAGTTACATATTGCTTCTTGGTAGCTATTTCTCGAGTTACATATTCTTCACACCATGATGCTAGTAACTTTCTAGTTTCATTCTCATATGTTATAGACATGTTTAGTAATTCTATTGTGTCTCGGATAGCTGTCATATGTGTACTTGTTCCATTCCTGACTGGAAAACCAACATTTTAGGTGATGAGTTAGAGGAGTTCTGCACCACTTCTTATGAGCAGACTGAGGACCCTGATCTGAGCATGCAGGAGGACTTGGATGTGGGGCTACCCTCCGCAGGAGACATTTAGCTAGATATTAGACTATAGAGCACGAGTTGCCTTCCAGAAACTCTTTTATTGTGCTTCATTTTTATTTATGGATTATGCGAGTTGAGTAGTGGACATCCATCTTGGCATATTTTATTCTCTTGAGCTTATTTTATCTATCATATTTTGGTCTATACCTTGGAGACTATTCAGATCAGTTATTAGCTTTCTCTCACCATGGTTATTGTATATGTCTCTTATTGTTATGGACTGATCTACGAACTTTGGTTGTATTGTGGAAATCTATAAAACTGCATGGCTGTATTTGATAAAATGTAGAGATGACTAAACATTGTTCTACCGCCGATACTGCGGCATAGGCTGGATGTACCCACGGCTCATGCCCAAATATTGGGTGCAGGTCGTGACAGTAAAACACACATAGTCCATGCAAAGTAATAAATTAGTTGATCATTTCTTAATTAGATAATCATGGACATGATATTTGAGTTTTATTTTTTTGTATTTTTGAGCTATATTTTGACTTTCATCCTGATTGATTTAATTAACTTTATTTTTTTTCATGATGACCTTCTTATCGAAAGGTAACATGCATTGATATATCATATTTAATTCTTCTATAGGCTAATGTATGTCTCTTTTGATTAAATATGCTCAATTAAAATATTATTTTCATCATTCATCTTTAGTGGCTATTAAGTGGATATCTCTTCTTGACTAAAGATGGCATTATTCGTTTTATGATAATTTTATAACCTTATATGCATTGAGCAAGGAGGAGAAATCAATAGTTGATTTACCCCTAGAAATTGAAGTTATCATTTTTTTGCTATAAGTGCTTTGGAACTAGATACACATATTTTAAGGGAGAGCAAATAAATTGGTTCAATTCATTTATACCCTTTAATATGTCGTATACCTCGTTGACCCATATTTTTAGTGATTGAGGTTATGATACTGTTATTTTATGAAAGGTTTATGAGAGTATATGCAATTGTTTTCATAATATTATCTCTCTCTTTTATATGAGTCATCTTATTAATATTAACTTTAGTATCTTATCTTTATGACTATTATGCTTTCTTTGATTTGGCTTTTCTTGTATGTTTAATTGATTTGGCTTTCCTTGTTGAGGACTTACCCAAAATTCATGATTTTATCTGTATTGGTAATAGTTTGAGGGGGAGCATTCAAGTCGACTGAATTTTTTTTCTCAAACATTTTTCTCCTTTACCTTCATGTTTACCTAAAGGATATTCATATAGCATGATAAGGTAATTGAGTTCAAATGCATGAATTTTGGATAAGTAAATAGATTTGCAAGTAATGAGATCATTTTATATCTGTCACGCCCCAGTTCCGGAATACGGGGACGTACACGGCCAGCTACACCGTATAAGGTACGAATACGCTATACGGTGACGACGGCTGTCCAGTCTGGTTGGGTATCCTAGCATGCAATCAATCTATGGCCTAAATCCGATCTCATATCCACAGGCAAATCACAATAAAGCAACATCAAGAGAGATAATCATATGGAAAGCAGGAAATACTCATATAAAAATCAGGAATCTACAATACAGAATAATAATGTAGACAAGTATACCTTCCCACAGTTCCTAGCATGGTCTGAAACTGAAGCACACCCTCCAAGTCAAGTCTAGAAGATCCACCGGGTCGGTCTCGGGCAATCTGGGAACAATCCAGGGTTGGTCAGGCCAACCGTAGCAAGTACCAGAAAGGAAGGCTCAAGGACGGGCGAAGAAAATCAGCAGGATAAAATATGACAAGAATAACATCTAAAAAAAACAGTAAATAAAGGTAAGGGATCGTGCGGTACCAATGCACGATAACAATCCACAAGTATAGTGAAGCTAACACAATCACAATCTCCCTAGCACCACTAACACCTGCACTGCCAGCTGGAAATCAATATCAGCTGGCTAGCAGGCAACAAGCCAAACAACACAGAAGAACAAGCGGCCACACAACGCCTACGGCTTGCTATTATTAGCTAACTAGGGTTATCACAGGCCTAATTACTAACAAGATGCAGTTGAGGTATTCCTATAGCCACAAGCCCTGCAGACTATCCAGGTTATCCAGGACGAATGTATAATATATAGTAGGTACATCGCCCGGGAGACAAATGTACCCTAATAGCTAGCTAGAGGGGTGCAACACATGACAGTGTGCTAGAAATCTGCCCTACTCGACGGCAGGCTACAAATCCCATAAGCGCCCCGATAACGGGATTGCCTGTAGCCGGAATACCTCGATCTATATGAGCTACTTGATCAATCTAGTTGTTAACCTAGTCAGATTCATTATGAATTCCTGACCTTGGTAACCAGGAATCCATGTCCTAGACATGATACAAGACGAGACAGGTAGTTTGTACAAGCACAAATCAGGAAAATCAACCACGGTGTCAAGACAAGGTCATACCTAGCAAGTCAGGACTGGCTGTCGCAACAGCGGTCAAGAGTAAACATGTCATGTCAAGAGTACTAGTCAGGAGTGCGCCTCGACGGGCCACTATCAGGAGTCAAGATATACATGTCAGGTTTACTCGTCATGTCCAGAGTGCTAGTCAGGAGTGCGCCTCGACGGGCCACTATCAAGAATCAAGACAGGTCATCGTGTAATACCCAAGAACAAGGTCAAACCTATCAGTCACAAGAAGTCACATGCCCAAATCGTGACATGGATGTCAAGTCGGGTACAAAATCAGAACCTCTACTATAATCACATCTCAAGAATATATGGGAGCCTAGAGCTCCAATCATCCCGTCTGTCTATCCACCAGATCAATCTATCAAGAGTCACCCTTCTACGATGGATTCAATATCTTGTCAGGAAGGTCAATAACCAAATATCCAAGCTAATCACTATAAGCAATGCTAGGCCCTCTGGCTCACAAGAATCCTCCAAGTCAATGATCACAAGCCACTAGAAAACGAGCCCCTCTAACTACCAAGACATAGCAATCAAAACAGGTTTTCCAACTACCGGAATACACAAAGGTACCAGGTTTTGGGCGTTTGGGAAGTCGAGTAAAAATCATATAATAATACCCTCGATATTCTCCTCGTTCCACAAAATATTCGAAATCACCAAAATCCAAGAATCCACATAGATCCACCAAGTCAATATCCCGAGATCGTACTCTCCATAATACTCAATCCTCAGTCATATCCACAAGTCACAATTCCCAATACATAGGACAACTGTCAGCTCTATCTCGCTAGACTAGGACAACTCCTAGAATGAAAGGTCAGGGTACAAGTCCGGTAATAAATGCCGCCGAAAGTGGCAAGGATTACATGGACCGCTCTGGAGCAAATCCACAACCCTTAAACCAAACAAGGACCAGGGTTGCAGACCGTCTCCCGAGTGGAACCGTTCTCCTTACGCTATCCGACGGACAAGACATGTCAAGACGCTAGGCGACTAATCTAGTCGGGAGTCTACCTGGCAGGCAATGGGATCAGGTATACTATACCAAGGTGAATAGGCACGAGCCCAGTCCAGCAAACCAAAGGAATGGTTCTGCCCAGTCCTTCGAACCAAATTCCCGATCGGGAATTTTGGAAGAATCCGGCAGAGTCTCCTCTGTATTCTGGACAGGAGCTCCCAGCGAGTTGGGGCTAAAATCCACTCGGCGCAACCCGTCGCGGAATCGCAGACTGAGAACACTAAGTCTCAGCTACCAGCAGCACTACGATGCGTACTGGAAACAAGTCGACAGCCGAGAACACTAAGTCTCGGCCTCCAGTAGCACTACGATGCGTACTGGAAACCAATCGAACCCGAGACCACTAAGTCCCGGCCTCCAGCAGCGCTACAATGCGTACTGGGCGCCAAGCCAACATGCATAATATAATCAACTAACCGCCTCGCAGGGCGCATCACAACACATGTCTATAGTTCTAACCCAAGCACAATCACAGCCACAGAAGGAGTTAGCCAGAGCCGTTACCCGACCGCGAGTCGGACACGGGGCGTACAGGGACAATCCGTACAAGTGAGTCGTGCTCATGTCCTCGGAGGTGTGGATGACCCATCCGAGCTGTCCGATACGGTCTATCCCGGCATCGGACCAAGCTATCCTAAGTTATCATCATGGCAGTTCTACTACTAGGCTACACTAATCATGGTTATAAAATTACAAGTATAATTTAATTAAATGAAATAAAAATCCAGGAGAGAGGGCAAGAGCCGTCGATGAGCAAGGGATACTTGCCTAGAGGGCTCGGCTAGGTAAGCAAGTCTTCGGCGATCTGGATCCAAGCTAGCACGTCCATCGAGGTCCTCAGAACACATAATAAACAATCATTAGAATTAAATAATAAAATAATGACAAAATCACTTAGAATGGTGCGAGGCTATGCCGTACGGGTCCCATAAGCAGCGCAGGAATCTGGCACGGAAACCGAGGCACGCAGACCGATACGGGCACGTAAATCGAGACGCGTACGTATATCGAGACGCGTACGAGAATCGAGAGAACACGAATATCGAGACGAACGAGAAACATAAACGTGCACGTAAATCGAGACGTGCACATAAATCGAGACGACCCAAGGTCCAAGGAGCACGTAAATCGATACGGCACACAAATCGATGTATGCACCCAAATCGAAAAGGCGCAGAGTCCAACGCGGCACACAACTGGGACGGCACGCAAATCGGTACGTGCACGCAAATCGAGGTGGTACGGGTTACGAGGTAGGAACAGAGGCCGAGACACGAGGATCGAGACAACACACCAACCGAGGTAGCATGTTGTCCGAGGCAGCGCGGGGCTCGAGGCGTCCCGCTGCCCAAGGCAGCACGTGGATCGAGGTGCACGAAAAACGGAACAGCACACAAATCGAGGCACATATCCCGAGAAGCACAGAAAACGAGGGAACACGCAAGTCAAGCGTGCGCACGGCCCGAGGAGAGCGCGACTCCCAAGGCTGCACACTGCTCGAGTAGCACGGGGCCCAAGGGTGACCCGCCACTCGAGGCTGGCGCGGCCAGCGAGGCTCGACGGCGATGATGGTCGCCAGGAAAGGAAAAAGGGGGGGAGGCGGAGGAGTACACAGAGAGGGGCGGAGGAGCTCGGAGCTCGGCCAGGTCGCGGCAGCTCCGGGCGGAGGAGAAGACAGAAGGAGAGGGGAGGCCGGAGGAGAGGCTTACCGGCGTCGGAGCTGGAGTCGACGGCGGCGGCAGGGGGCTCGCGGCGGCGGAGGAAGGATGGAGATGGCGACGATGATGATGGTGGCGGCAGAAAGTGGTGGCGGAGATGATGACGGTGGTACTGGCGGCCGAAGGGAGCAGCCACGGCGAAGGGGTGGCAGTGATCGGCCATGGAGATGGTGGTGGAGGAAAGCAGTGGTGGTGGAGATAACTGATGGCAGTGGCGGTGGCGGTGCTGGAGGGTGATGGCGGCGGTGGTGAGGGCTGGAGACGGGGGCGATGGTGGCGAGGGAGGCGACGGCGACGATGGGGGTGGTCGCCATGGCGGTGGTGGCTGAAGTAGTGGCGGCGGCTACAGTGGTGGGCGACCGCAACCATGGAAGGAGGCCGAGAGGGGGGGTGAGGGGAGCTCGAGAGAAGGGGAGAGAGAGAGAGTTGAGGGAGAGGGATGATGAGCTGAGAGAGAGAAAGGAATTGGGGGGGTGTTCTCCTGCCGACAGAGAGGGAGGAGAGAGAAAGAGTGTGAGAGTGGGAAATGTGAGGGAGGAGAGAGGGAGTTAGGTTAGATATTTTGGGAGTGTATAATTGGAACAAGAAAATTAATAATAACATTAATAATAATAGGAAAAATTCACCTCCAATAATTTAATAATAAAATTTTAACAATACCAAATTTTAAAATCCTCGTAATACAATAATACGGTCATATACGTATTTTAAAATAGGAACATTACATCCTACCCACCTTACAAAAATTTCGTCCTCGAAATTTCAAAATTATAAAAGTAGGGTTTTCAAAACTAGTACATATATATCTGCCATGAAAACTCTACCCACCTTACAGAAAATCAAGTAATATAACAAGAAATGCACAAAATCTCAATATGAAAACATCAAGGAGAACAAGGTTTAGCTAAATAAATCAACTCGCAAGGTAAATCCAAAACATCGAAAGAATCTCGAAAATCAAAAATCTCGGATGCACGAAATAGCCCCATAGATCAAAACAAGTACAAAATATCGAAAACAATGTCCAAAAACGTAAAATCCCAACTGCATAAGAATCTGCATAAAATCGTAAAACACAGGATATCTGTCTCGAACCGATGACCGTAGTTTCCTAATATCCGAAAAATGTGGGCCATGGTCATTCTTTGCTACGCCATTCGGAATGGCTGCAAAAGATTCACCATGACACTATAATCGAGCGGCTGCAACTTTCGTTACCACGCCGTCAAGGTATACTAGGGTCACCCGGTACTCTTGACAAATACCCAAAACAAATCAAATCCATAACCCAAATATCCAAATCACTAAAATCACAAAATCTCTAACAATGTAATGAGAGTCCTAGAAAACAATCAAAAATCCAAAATTCAGGTGAATCGTAACACACATCCAAAAATATCTTCAACAATAACCACAAGATAGCTTTTCTAGGAAAATACTCCAATCCAAGAATCCACATCAAAATATAATGTATAGCAAGTATATCTATAATAAAAATAATATCTGAAATATATAATCACGAGTGCAAAACTGTCCGGAATCAAGGAAGCCGAATCGATACGAGAATATCCCTCGGATACTCAACAAATGTTAAAATATCCAATCTCAGAGTCCTGATGACATCTTCATTTCGCAGCAATCCAGCCAACGCTCGAAGAGGACGAAAATGATACTAAGTCAACACGAAGTCAATGCACGAAAGGGATAACAAGAAATCAACCAAGACGAAATACCGGTAGAGAGTGCAGAACCCAAGATGAATAATCATGTATCCCAAATGATGGAGAGAACATCTCATCAAATAAGGTGATCGACATGACCAACTATAGGATCATATCCATCAAACAAGGATCAGAGGTAGATAATCACGAATAAGACATGGCCAAGCAAGATAGGTCCAAGTATAGATGAGGACCAGTTCACAGGTTCAAGGGAGCGAAGGACAAGTGTAACAAGTAGAAATACCAAGGAATAGTGGACTGAGATCAATAATCATGTGATACCCAACAAAATCTCAAAACGAGACCTGCATGGGCCACCACTAAAACCATGTCACGCCCCAGTTCCGGAATACGGGGACGTACACGGCCAGCTACACCGTATAAGGTACGAATACGCTATACGGTGATGACGGCTGTCCAGTCTGGTTGGGTATCCTAGCATGTAATCAATCTATGGCCTAAATCCGATCTCATATCCACAGGCAAATCACAATAAAGCAACATCAAGAGAGATAATCATATGGAAAGCAGGGAATACTCATATGAAAATCAGGAATCTACAATACAGAATAATAATGTAGACAAGTATACCTTCCCACAGTTTCTAGCATGGTCTGGAACTGAAGCACACCCTCCAAGTCAAGTCTAGAAGATCCACCGGGTCGGTCTCGAGCAATCTGGGAACAATCCAGGGTTGGTCAGGCCAACCGCAGCAAGTACCAGAAAGGAAGGCTCAAGGACGGGCGAAGAAAACCAGCAGGATAAAATATGACAAGAATAATATTTAAAAAAATAGTAAATAAAGGTAAGGGATCGTGCGGTACCAACGCACGATAACAATCCACAAGTATAGTGAAGCTAACACAATCACAATCTCCCTAGCATCCACTAACACCTGCACTGCCAGCTGGAAATCAATATCAGCTGGCTAGCAGGCAACAAGCCAAACAACACAGAAGAACAAGCGACCACACAATGCCTACGGCTTGCTATTATTAGCTAACTAGGGTTATCACAGGCCTAATTACTAACAAGATGCAGTTGAGGTATTCCTATAGCCACAAGCCCTGCAGACTATCCAGGTTATCCAGGACGAATGTGTAATATATAGTGGGTACATCGCCCGGGAGACAAATGTACCCTAATAGCTAGCTGGAGGGGTGCAACACATGACAGTGTGCTGGAAATGTACCCTACTCGATGGCAGGCTACAAATCCCATGAGCGCCCAGATAACGGGATTGCCTGTAGCCGGAATACCTCGATCTATATGAGCTACTTGATCAATCTAGTTGTTAACCTAGTCAGATTCATTATGAATTCCTGACCGTGGTAACCAGAAATCTATGTCCTAGACATGATGCAAGACGAGACAGGTAGTTTGTACAAGCACAAATCAGAAAAATCAACCACGGTATCAAGACAAGGTCATACCTAGCAAGTCAGGACTGGCTGTCGTAACAGCGGTCAAGAGTAAATATGTCATGTCAAGAGTACTAGTCAGGAGTACGCCTCGACGGGCCACTATCAGGAGTCAAGATATACATGTCAGGTTTACTCGTCATGTCCAGAGTGCTAGTCAGGAGTGCGCCTCGACGGGCCACTATCAAGAATCAAGACAGGTCATCGTGTAATACCCAGGAACAAGGTCAAACCTATCAGTCACAAGAAGTCACATGCCCAAATCGTGACATGGATGTCAAGTCGGGTACAAAATCAGAACCTCTACTATAATCACATCTCAAGAATATATGGGAGCCTAGAGCTCCAATCATCCCGTCTGTCTATCCACCAGATCAATCTATCAAGAGTCACCCTTCTACGATGGATTCAATATCATGTCAGGAAGGTCAATAACCAAATATCCAAGCTAATCACTATAAGCAATGCTAGGCCCTCTGGCTCACAAGAATCCTCCAAGTCAATGAACAAGCCACTAGAAAACGAGCCCCTCTAACTACCAAGACATAGCAATCAAAATAGATTTTCCAACTACCGGAATACATAAAGGTACCAGGTTTTGGGCGTTTGGGAAGTCGAGTAAAAATTATATAATAATACCCTCGATATTCTCCTCGTTCCACGAAATATTCGAAATCACCAAAATCCAAGAATCCACATAGATCTACCAAGTCAATATCCCGAGATCGTACTCTTCATAATACTCAATCCTTAGTCATATCCACAAGTCACAATTCCCAATACATAGGACAACTGTCAGCTCTATCTCGCTAGACTAGGACAACTCCTAGAATGAAAGGTCAGGGTAAAAGTCCGGTAATAAATGCCGCCGGAAGTGGCAAGGATTACATGGACCGCTCTGGAGCAAATCCACAACCCTTAAACCAAACAAGAACCAGGGTTGCAGACCGTCTCCCGAGTGGAACCGTTCTCCTTACGCTATCCGACGGACAAGACATGTCAAGACGCTAGGCAACTAATCTAGTCGGAAGTCTACCTGGCAGGCAATGGGATCAGGTATACTATACTAAGGTGAACAGGCACGAGCCCAGTCCAGCAAACCAAAGGAATGGTTCTGTCCAGTCCTTCAAACCAAATTCCCGATCGGGAATTTTGGAAGAATCCGGCAGAGTCTCCTCTGTATTCTGGACAGGAGCTCCCAGCGAGTTGGGGCTAAAATCCACTCGGCGCAACCCGCCGCGGAATCACAGAATCGCAGACTGAGAACACTAAGTCTCAGCTACCAGCAGCACTACGATGCGTACTGGGAACAAGTCGACAGCCGAGAACACTAAGTCTCGGCCTCCAGTAGCACTACGATGCGTACTGGAAACCAATCAAACCCGAGACCACTAAGTCCCGGCCTCTAGCAGTGCTACAATGCGTACTGGGCGCCAAGCTAACATGCATAATATAATCAACTAACCGCCTCGCAGGGCGCATCACAACACATGTCTATAGTTCTAACCCAAGCACAATCACAGCCACAGGAGGATTTAGCCAGAGCCGTTACCCGACCGCGAGTCGGACACGGGGCATACAGGGACAATCCGTACAAGTGAGTCGTGCTCGTGTCCTCGGAGGTGTGGATGACCCATCCGAGCTGTCCGATACGGTCTATCCCGGCATCGGACCAAGCTATCCTAAGTTATCATCATGGCAGTTCTACTACTAGGCTACACTAATCATGGTTATAAAATTACAAGTACAATTTAATTAAATGAAATAAAAATCCAGGAGAGAGGGCAAGAGCCGTCGATGAGCAAGGGATACTTGCCTAGAGGGCTCGGCTAGGTAAGCAAGTCTTCGGCGATCTGGATCCAAGCTAGTACGTACATCGAGGTCCTCAGAACACATAATAAACAATCATTAGAATTAAATAATAAAATAATGACAAAATTACTTAGAATGGCACGAGGCTATACCGTACGGGTCCCGCAAGCAGTGCAGGAATCTAGCACAGAAACCGAGGCACGTAGACCGATACGGGCACGCAAATCGAGACGCGCACGTATATCGAGACGCGTATGAGAATCGAGAGAACACGAATATCGAGACGAACGAGAAACTTAAACGTGCACGTAAATCGAGACGTGTACGTAAATCGAGACGACCCAAGGTCCAAGGAGCACGTAAATCGATGCGGCACACAAATCGATGTATGCACGGAAATCAAAAAGGTGCAGAGTCCAACGCGGCACACAACCGAGACGGCACGCAAATCGGTGCGTGCATGCAAATCGAGGTGGTACGGGTCACGAGGTAGGCATAGAGGCCAAGATACGAGGATCGAGACAACACACCAACCGAGGTAGCATATTGCCCGAGGCAGCGCGGGGCTCGAGGCGTCCCGCTGCCCAAGGCAGCGCGTGGATCGAGGTGCACGAAAAACGGGATAGCACACAAATCGAGGTACACATCTCGAGAAACACAGAAAACGAGGGAACACACAAGTCAAGCGTGTGTGCGGCCCAAGGAGAGCGCGACTCCCAAGGCTGTACACTGCTCGAGTAGCGCGGGGCCCAAGGGCGACCCGCCACTCGAGGCTGGTGCGGCCAGCGAGGCTCGACGGCGATGATGGTCGCCAGGAAAGGAAAAGGGGGGAGAGGCGGAGGAGTACACAGAGAGGGGCGGAGGAGCTCGGAGCTCGGCCAGGTCGCGGCAGCTCCGGACGGAGGAGAAGACGAAAGGAGAGGGGAGGCCGGAGGAGAGGCTTACCGGCGTCGGAGCTGGGGTCGACGGCAGCGGCAGGGGGCTCACGACGGCGGAGGGAGGATGGAGATGGCGATGATGATGATGGTGGCGGCAAGAAGTGGTGGCGGAGATGATGACGGTGGTACTGGCGGCCGAAGGGAGCAGCCACGACGAGGGGGGTGGCGGTGACCGGCCATGGAGATGGTGGTGGAGGGAAGCAGTGGTGGTGGAGGTGACTGATAGCAGTGGCGGTGGCGGTGCTGTAGGGTGATGGCGGCGGTGGTGAGGGCTGGAGACGGGGGCGATGGTGGCGAGGGAGGCGACGGCGACGATGGGGGTGGTCGCCATGGCGGTGGTGGCTGAAGTAGTGGCGGCGGCTACAGTGGTCGGTGAACGCAACCATGGGAGGAGGCCGAGAGGGGGGGTGAGGGGAGCTCGAGAGAAGGGGAGAGAGAGAGAGTTGAGGGAGAAGGATGATGAGCTGAGAGAGAGAGAAAGGAATTGGGGGGGTGTTCTCCTGCCGACAGAGAGGGAGGAGAGAGGAAGAGTGTGAGAGTGGGAAATGTGAGGGAGGAGAGAGGGAGTTAGGTTAGATATTTTGGGAGGGTATAATTGGAACAAGAAAATTAATAATAACATTAATAATAATAGAAAAAATTCACCTCCAATAATTTAATAATAAAATTTTAACAATACCAAATTTTAAAATCCTCGTAATACAATAATACGGTCATATACGTATTTCAAAATAGGAACATTACAATATCAATTGCCCAATTTTATATTGATCATTCCTTTATTTTGTTCCAGTATTTATCTGTGGACAATTATGACTATCATAGTTTCAATGATCAAATGTTTCAAGTTTTTATTTCAATACTTCAAGTTTATTTATTTTAATACTTAAATTGATAGCTCAATTGGTATCTTTCTTCTTTGATATCTATGTTTTACCCTTATCTAATCCCCATGGTTTTTGACTGAAATATTTTTTTTCATAATGATCTTCCAAAACTAGAGCAATATTTCATATCATACTATGTTTTTCGATGTCTTTCTTGGATTTCATATTGGTAAACTATCTATTGATTATTTTTAAATTCTTTTAGTTTTACCAACTATTTGTGTTTTGACAAGCTATTTTCTATTTGGCACTCTACATTTGGTATGTAGTTTCTACACTTGTCTTTATACACTTCTCCTATTATTCTTTATTTAGTATTTATTGATTATGATTGTCTATGCCTTCCTCCTTTACTTATGCTTGAGTTCATTTTCTCTCTTATTACTGGGGAGCTTTTTTTTATCATGTCAAAGAGGGAGAAATAAGTTTAAGTTAGCACACAATTTTCTAGTATTATGTGTTTATTAGTGATACATGCATCTATCGTATATGTCTTAAACTTAACAGATTTGCCATAATCAAAAAGGGGGAGATTGTTAGCCCAATGATTACATCGTATTTTTGAATATGGCTAATCAATTAAGTTTAACATAATGATGTCACTAATATTCATATACTCGCTATCATGTTGCTACTTAAACTAAGCATTGTCCTAATTGTCCTATATCATATTGTCATGCTTGTGTCGTATTGTAACATATTTTGCTCGTCTAACATGTATTTATAGACATGCAGTAAGCATGATCAAACATGATCAAACCAGGACACGGGCAATGAAGAATTAATGATGGACCGAAGACGGCATCATACAAAAAGATTTCTCTGAACCCGAAAGGTATTCTGATTTCCATACCAGCTTATCTTTGGATGACTGCTATCAAGGAAAAAGACGTCTTTAGGTCTGCTCAAATATCAAAAGAAAGGCGTCATCAAAGGGCTCTTAGTTTTCCTATTTGTTCCAAGTCTGTAATTTTTAATTTATTGAGTCTAGGAGAATGTGTACGTTGAGTCGCACTGTGTCATCTCCACCCCTAGACATATCTCTCCAAGCTCAACCATACAAACAGACCAATTCCTGAACCAAGCCCAAGCTCCACCAAGCCAAACAAAGCCCAAAGGCCCAAAGGCCATTCTGCCACCTAGGAGGCAGAGTTCGGACCGAACTCTGTCCCCACACAGAGTTCAAAACGAACTCTGTCTCCTTATTTTTAGCACCCTAATTTTTAGGGCCTGCTTGGTACAAGCTGTCCAACGTTCAAAATTTTGAATTCTTGGGACAGAATTCGAGCCGAACTCTGCCTCCCCAGAGTAGTATAACTAAGGCTTGATTTCGCTCATTTCATATCATCTTTCTATTTCTCACTCTCAATCATCTAAGCCTTATACTACCTAAGCCTTACTCTTCCAATCTACTAGCCACAAAACTTCCTAAGCCCCATGGTGCTCAAGTGTGATTCAGCTAAAAATTTTTGTGCAAGAGTTGAAAAGAAAAGTCACTTGGACAATTCCAAGTTTTGCTACCTTCGAATCTGTAAGAAGTTGGCATGCTCTTCTGAGTAAAGGCACGTAGTTGTACACTGTTGCACAAATAGTGGATTTCAATCCTGAGCTAGAGTTCTCAGGCCTGGACTAGTCCTCCACGAGGGAAACCAGGTTATATTGCTGTATTTGCGTATGCTCTTCTGATCTTTATTTACTTTCGTATTTCTCTCTGATTTATTTACTATCTTGATAGTTATTTTATAGAGGTGGTATAGAGTTAATTTTTATTTTGTGATTATCGACACAAACTCTATTCACCCCCCCTCTAGAGTTGCCTATACGTTATTTCAATATAGTGGTTCGGTGTGACCTTGGAAGACTTGATTGCAGTGTGCACCCCCAAGTCTAGTGACAGTCGTGATCATCGTATGACGTCTTCGTGTCTTATTTGGGGTAGATGGCAATATCCATCTCCGTATTTTGATACTAGGGCATGACAACTCTTCTAGTTGCCTAGGAGAGTCTACCTCCTCTAACACCATTTCTTTTTCCTGGAGGCATGCCTACTGATAGGACACATAGGTTTGCTCTTATCTAGGGTATGGTGGATGCTCACAGGATACATAATGAGGCACATAGAGCTCAGACTAAGTTGATGAGGGAGAGCATAGAGAATGTCCATCTGGTGGCATTGGAGATTTTAGAGAGAGTCACTGCGTAGCAGCTCGCTCAACAGTAGAAATAGGGTATTATTTCAGACTTTAAGAAGATGTGAACCTGAAAGTTCAAGGATACTGAGGGTATCCTTTATACTGATGAGTGGCTTGATGATATGGAGAGGATCTTGTGGGCAGCTCAGATTCTAGTGAACCTACAGATTGAGGCGGTAAGTTTATAGCTCTTTGATCCTGCCCTCACTTGGTTCCAGACTGAACCTAGGCTTGCAGCACCCGATCTGACTTTAAAGATGTTCAAAGATCTCTTCAAGGAAGAAGTTCTATTCTGAGGTAGCCCAAAGGATTCTAGAGAGCCAGTTCCAGAATCTGGTGCAGGACAGTCATTTTGTAGACGAGTACGCCGTCGAGTTCAGCATATTAAGCCATTTTGCAAAGTACATAGTCAGAGATCCTGTATACCGACCCTACAGATTCTGGAAGGGTTTGGCCAAGGATATCATAGTGCATGCCACTATGAGCTGGGATGTGACTTTTGCTAATTTAGTAGCACCAGTTCGGGTGGCAGAATAAGACTTGGGTTTCAGGCCCAAAAGCGATAGAGATTCTTTCGGGGATAGTAGTGTTCAGGGACCAGCGAAGCATCCCCATATCCAACAAAAGGATTTCCAGCCACCAGCCCAAGCAGTAGTCCAGCAGCAGCCTCAGGGGTAGATTCGACCAGCTCTTACTTATGCCTATTGTAGGAGAACATGGCACACTTGGGATGTATACAGGAAGAGGCTCAGTGTATGCTTGTTTTATGGATCTTCTGTGCATCAGTTGAGGGAGTGTCCCACGGCACCTGCTCGTCCCGCTCAGGAAATGGCTTCTACCCCTAGGACATCGATGATACCTGCTGTAGCATAGCCGCAAAAAGGACCTCTACCCACTCGACAGGAGCGCTTTGGCCAACATCGATAGAAGGGCAAGGCCCTTGCTATGAAGGTCGAGGAGATCGAGGCACCTTCTGATGTGATAACATGTTCTATACTTCTTAATTTTTTTCAGCTATTGCTTTGTTTGATTCTGGTGCTACTCATAAACTCATATCTATATCTTTCTTTTAAGCATAGCATTGTATCGAGCCCTTGGATAGTAGTTGTAAGATTTTGACTGGCGGAGGCATTATCCTAGTCAAGGATATTTGTCTCGGGCATCACATAACCTTGGGAGGCAGGGATTTGTGCACCAATTTATGCGTAATGCCACTTTCGAGTTTCGATATAGATTTCGAAATGGATTGATTGAGTACGCAACATGCCAGTATTGATCTTTGTCGTGGGTACATTATGTTTAGTCCTCCTAGAGAGCATGTGTTTGAGTTTAATAGGGGATCTGTAGATCAAAATAGCGAGGCTACTTGTGGAGCTTTGTAGAGCAGAAGGAGCTACCTCATCCTATCATCGCGAAGTTTTTTGATGTTTTTCCAGAGGACTTTCTCAGATTGCTGCTTGATAGGGATGTTCAGTTCTCTATTTATCTTATGCCAGGTGCAGAGCCAATGTCGCAGCATGTGTACAGGATCAAAAATAATGAGACAGTGGAGCTAAAGAAGCATATTGATGAATTGCTTGAAAAGGGGTTTATTAGAGTTCGTCACCCTGGGGTTCTCCGGTGTTATTTGTGTCGAAGAAAGATGGGTCTATGCTTATGTTCATTGCTTATGTCCATTGCCAAGAATTGATGATTTGTTTGATTAGTTGAGCGGCACCAGGGTGTTATAGACGATAGATTTGAGGTTTGGCTATCATCAAGTGAAACTAAAGAAGGAGGATATTTCGAAGACTAATTTTCGGACGAGATATGGCCAGTACGAGTTTTTGGTGATGTCGTTTGGGTTGACTAATGCCTCGATAGTTTTCATGAACTTGATGAATAAGGTATTTCACAAATACCTTGATCAGTTCGTGGTAGTGTTCATTGACGACATTCTTATCTATTCGAAGGAGTACAAGGGACATATGAGATTGTGCTTGAGACTCTCAGGAAGGAGAATTTACATGAAAAAATCTTAAATTATGAGTTTTTTGGACATGGTAGAGTTTCTTGGCCATATTGTGATGGAAGACGGTATATCCGTGGATCCGAAGAAGATAGTTGCAGTGTAGTCTTGGACTACTACGAGATCAGATACCACGATTAAGAGTTTCCTTAGATTGGCTGGGTATTAAAAAAATTCATAAAGGACTTCTTTCGGATTGTAGAGCTGTTGATGAGACTCACCAGGAAGGTTGTGGAGTTTGTTTGGTCTGAAAAGTATCAGGATGCCTTTGATGAGTTGAAGAAGAGGTTGACAACAGCTCCAATTTTGAAGCTGCCATTAGGTACTGGAGGATTTGCTATATACAATGATGCTACAGGGAAAGGGCTGGGGTGTGTGTTGAAGCAGAATAAGAAGCGTAGGACCAATAGGGCACCTCTAGAGGGGGTGAATAGAGTGCGTGCGTGCAGCGGAATAATAATCACCACTTACAAATATTTTTGGCAGTAATCAAACAATATGAAGCAGGGAGTGTATAATTAAATGCGTAACGTAAATGAGTAGAGAAGAGCAAACACAAACACCGAGGTTATACTGGTTTTCTTCTAAGAGGACTAGTCCAGTTGCAAGAACTCTTGCCCGCTATTTAATCCACTATTTTGAATAGAGATTACCCCGCGTGCTTTACTTTGAAGAACACGCAAACTTCAACACCGTCGTGTTTTAATCCGAAGCCTACGATCAAACTTCAATACCGTCGTATTTTAATCCGAAGCCTACGAACAAACTTTAATAACTTTCGGAAGAAAGCTTTTATACTCCAAGCTTGTACAACTCGAATACTCCTAATCGAAAACCACCTGCACTTAGAAGAACATGAGTTGTCTTAGAAATAGGAAGATTAAAGCTCTTGGTAAATAGGAAGGCTTTACAATATATAGAGAAGATGAAGAGTGAATGAGTGATTAGAAATGACAAATTCATCTTTATTTATAGATTTTATTAGGACAGAGTTCGGACAGAACTCGGTAGTGTTAACATTCATAATTTTGAACTTTGTAGATCCAAAAGAATAGGTAGAAGCTGCTGACCAAGAGAAATCTAAGTAGACCGAGTTCGGGCCGCCTTCTGGCAGAACTCTGGCCGAGTTCGGTTAGGCTAATTTTACGTTATTTTTGGTTCAGCAGGGTTTTTGGATAAACAAGGGTTTAGGATTTTGTTTGGGTCGAAAGGGTTTGTGAGAGTGGTCTACTGAATTGCCAGTGATCCCGACTCACAAATTATCTAGACTCAATAAATATAAAAATACAGAATAAATTAGAAAAACCAATAGCCATTTTGATGACATCTTTGTGCACACTTGAAGATGCCATTTTTTCTTGACAGCAGATGTCCAAAGGTAAACAGATCAGCCGAACCCTCGATGCGAGGCCACGGCTAGGTCGCTGGGTAGTTCAGAGAAATCTTCTAATTTAATGCCGTCTTTGGACATATGTCCTAGTTTGATCATGCTTGATCATGCTTACTGCATGTGTACAAGTACATATTAGACGAACAAAACAGTATCATAGTAAGATAACATTTAGTCAGCAGTAGGACAATGCTAAGTCCAAGTAGCAATATGATAGTGAATATATGAATATTAGTGACATCATTATGATAAACTTAATTGATTATCCATATTCAAAAACATGATATAATCATTGGGCTAACAATCTCCCCTTTTTTGATTATGACAAATCGGGTAAGTTTAAGACAGATATGATAGATGCATGTATCACTAATAAACACATATTACTAGAAGATTGTATGCTAGCTAAAACTTATTTCTTCTCTATTGACATGATAAAAAATAAGCTCCCTGCTAATAAGATATAAAAGGAAATCAATCATCACAGAAGGAAGGCGGAAATAATCATGAAAAACGATCAGGGTAGAAATTTGAAACAAATCAGTCAAAACACAATCTAAGAAATATTTACTGACCACAAGAGTTTGAAATATGTTTTTACCCAAATGGAGTTGAATATGAGGCAGCTCAGATGGTTAGAGATGATAAAAGATTTTGATATTGCCTTGCAGTACCATTCGGAGAAGGCCAATGTGGTTGTGAATGCACTGAGCCAATATCTAGTGGCAATGTTTTTGATGATGGATCGACATCTATTGGCAGATTTAGAGAGCTTAGGCATCGAAGTTGTGATTCCAGGGTTAGAGATATAGATTATGGGATTGCAGATTCAGTCAGGTTTGATGAATCAGATCAGAGATGCTCAGTATCAGGATGTGAGCTTAAGGAGTATTTGGGCTCAAGTGCAGGATGGGTTGCTTGAGAACTTTACTATTTCTGAAGATGGTTCTTTGAGGCATAGGGCTAGGGTTTGTGTGCCAAGCGGAGATCTAAAGGAGGAGGTCAAGCAAGAGGTGCATCCCTCTCAATATTCTATACATCCTAGGCTACCAATATGTATAAGGACTTGAGGGATCATGTGTGGTGGTATGGAATTAAGTGCGAGGTGGCACACTTTTATTCTAGATGCTTAGTGTGTCATCAGGTCAAAGCCGAAAGGCAGAGACCAGATGGTTTTCTTCATCTATTTCCTATCCCAGAGTGGAAGTGGAAACATATCACCATGGATTTTGTTTCTGGACTTTCGCACACTCCTAGAGGAAATGATGCAATTTGGGTCATCATTGATAGGTTGACCAAATCAGCCCACTTTATTCCATTTTAGGTGGGTTTATCCATGGAGAAGCTCGTAGAGCTGTATGTGAGGTAGATTGTCCGATCGTACGGGGTTCTTGTGAGCAACGTTTCTGATCGAGACAATAGATTCACTTCCAATTTCTAGAGGAGTTTGCAGACTAATTTGGACACTCAACTCAAGTTCAGTTGTCACACCCCAGTCCCAAAATACATTGTAGGAATACGTAGCATGCTAGCAGATACTTTCTAAGGCAATCCCAATTTAAGGGACATATTAGAAAGCATCTTAAGCCGTAATTTATAGAGTCTCATGAACAGGTAATTCTATTTCTCATCCACAGTAATACACTGTATTAAGCAGTCAAAATAATAATGAATATAAAAGTGAAAGATTCAAATCATCAAGAATTCAAGTCACCTCTGGTGGAGGCAAATCTACTACAAGTAGATGAAAAATGAAATATAGACAAGAATAAGATAACTAAGTGCAATCTATGATAAACTAAGCATCAATAATGTTGTCAACTGTAGAGGTACCGTGGTATCGTGCTGGCTCGTAAACATGTTCGTCTGCTCCTGGATACACCTCATCTAAACCTGGAGATATCACCAGGTCCTCAAGGGACATAGCAAGATACATAATAATATGCCTACTATGATAGGAAATAACACGCATGGAAAGATAGAAAAAACAACAAGTACAAGAAAGAATAATACATAGAAATGACTCTATATATGGTGACATGTGATGAGTTCATAATATTAATCATGACTATCAGTAACATTCGATAATAACCGTAGTCCGATGAGGCACTAACAGTCCAATAACAGGTTCTCTACCGCAGCCCGATAAGACAATAACAATAGAGTGGTATAGCCATGGCTATTAAAACACTCCCTTCTAAGGTACTACGAAGTCAAGTCTATCACGTCTAGTCATGTCCAAGTCAATTCAGGTCAAGGCATATCAAGTAAACATGACACAAGACAACGCAACAACATCAGGATCTACACAAGAAAAATAGTAAAATATAGAATAAAGGAAATAACACACATGCACGTATAACTAAATTAATAACAAAGAAAAGAACATGGGAAGCAGGTAATCAACTAAGGTAGAAAGAACAACAATAAAAATGTCACTATACAATTCAGAAAGGTATACTTGCTCGGCGTGGATGTTGGAGTCGATGTGTGACTTGATTATGTCGACACAGAATAGATATGGATGTCATACTTCTAATTGATGATCTCAATTTATTGCACAAACAGTTCTGTTATGTCTGGAACAGTCCAATTAGCTAGGTTTGACATGTGAAGTCTAAATTAGCGAAAGGAATGAAAAATATTTGATTAGTCACGATTGTTTAAATAATCTAATCTAAGAAAATTTGATTTAGAGAAAAAATAATAATTTTTAGTTAAAAATAAATATATTAGGAAATTATTTTTATATATTCCTCTAAAAAACTTTGAGGAAGATAAAGTATATATGAATCCTTTGAGAAATATGTTTGTAGACAATAAGTTATTTACTATATATAAAACTTATACCCAAAAATCAATTTGCCTATACTATTTAAAAACCAAATTCTTATCAAATTATGAGTCATAATTATTTAAGCTTATTTAAAATATAATTATAGATATATTTGTAAATTTAATAAATACGCTTATTTATTGTAATCCCACTACCCGAATTTTTAAGAAAAATTTATTTATTTTGTTTTATTTTAAATATTTTCCTAGTTAGAAAATAAATTTTAATTTTAATACTATAAATATTTTTGAATGACAAAAGATTTGTCAAATTATTTTAAGATTTGAGTTTATAAAATATATTTTAAATATTATTCCATAATATTAAATTTTATTTTCAATTATTATTGTAATCAAATATTAGATTTAGATTTGACTACTTTAGTTTTGAAATTAATGATTATTATCTTTGACCAATAAAAGGATTTGTTAAATAATTTTTATAAGATTTGGATTTATGCAAATAGACTTTAAATTTTTTTTGATAATATTGGATATTGTTTTAAATTATTATTATGACCAATTAATAGATGAAGATTTGATCAATCTATGATTGATTTGATTTAAACTTTTGGAAAGATTTATCCATAGGATTTCTAATCATTCCCTATTTAGGATATCTCCCACTTATATATAGGAGAGACTTTTCCTTATTTTCTTCCAACACCAAAATCCTTCCAACCTAATTCTCTAATCCTAATTAGGTGATGGGTACCCATTATATATACCCATATGAACATCTTTCTTCTTTTTCTTTCTCAAAGTTCTTTCTTTTTCATCCAAAATAAGCTAAAATTTGTCATAAATTAAGCTCTATTTTTTGAAGCTATAGCAACTTCACGAGGTCGTTGTGACCAACTTCGGGCTCCGCTTCACCACCATTTTTTGTTAGAACCGTATCGAGGTTAGCTTTCCAAATCTATAATTTATTTTCTGTAACTGCGAACGTAAAGTTTTGGAAAATTATTTGAGTGCCAGTTGTCCAAAATATCGACATGTTACACTATTTTTTAGATTTCGGGAGATCCCGAACTCCGTTTTGCGAACCGTTTGATATTTTTAAAAGATGACAAAGATATATCTCACACTAATTCTCTAAAAACTAACAAAATAATTTAATATTTTGTTTAATTTGTAGAACCCATAGATGGCCCTTGAATCACCGAATTAGTAGCGGTTAGCCATAATTACAACAACTTTCAATCAAATCGAGATTGTGTCGCACATGTCAACTTTAAACTAATTGAGACAAGTACACTATTGATTTATGTTCTTATTACATTATAATGCTATTCTTTATTGTGTTTTATTGGATATCCAGTTGTGACACGACTGTGACACGATAGGCTTGTTGTATCATTACTCATTTGTTGATTGTTTAGTGAGTCATGAGAAAAAATGCTCAGTAGGTTTGTGAACAAAGCCCAATAATTATTATTGTGGATAGCTAAGTCATACAACTCACGTATGGGTTGGCCGTACCATTTATTGTGGCTAGCCATATATGATGTGTCGTATTAGCCTAAGTCGTTCACATGTCGAAATATATTTCAAACGTACTATCTGTTTATTTGTACATGTTCATTGCTAGTAATCTTGTTATACATGTTCGTGCTAGTGGTTTCTTGTACATGTTTATTATTTCCAGTTCATATACATTTACTTTATTTTCTACTACATCTCTACTTGTGTAGCTTATTTTGTATTAAGTTATATTATTGCAATAGGGTTATAATTTGCTCCTTTAATTCCTGACTGAATCATTGCAGGTGACTTTGTATGCTTTCTACTTTTGCGTTATGGATCATACGGGTGGAAATAGAGATCTTGGAAGATGACCATAGATTCTAGATAGATTAGATAGTTCTTTTATTTAAATATTTAGCGAGTTTGTTCCCAAATGTCAATTTTATGTATAATTGGATTTGTAAATAAAATAGTTATTATGAATGAGCAATTAAATATGATTTTGTTGTATTTGAGATTGATATTGAGGTCTAGAAAGCTACTACCATCGATGCTGCGATGTAGGCTGGACTTGCCCACGTACTCGTAACCCAAAAGTGGGAGCGGGTAGCAACATTTTTTTTGGTGGCCCATGCAGGTCTATTTTCGCAAAATTGTACGAACTCGTGGTTGTACCTATATTGGTCATACTACTGCAAGCCCGCGATTAGAAAGTGCTCATTCAGAATTAGGATTGATTTTATTTTAGAAGAATGGCTAGGACTAGGTATACTATAGGGAAGTCCTTATTCAATTTGACTGTTGGGTAGTTAAGGTTGCTACATAGGCCATGTGATTTATGTAGGTATTTATTGAATTCTAAACCCTATTAAGTAACTTGAGAAATTTTCATAGAAGGATATACTATTGTGTTGTGACATTATGGTAGGATCAAAGGTGGGTAGACTATTTGTTTGATAAATTAGGACTTCCTAGAATTCAAGCCCTGACCTTGAGCCTAACCTAGTTCAATTATCTAAACATCATCATCATATCGTACGGTCCGTGTTTCTTATTTTTTTTCTATTAGCCATAAGTAATTTTTCCTCTAAGAGTTAATATTCTATTTCCATCTATTGACTTTTGAGCCTAACCTGATTCAATTATCTATATATTAATTCCAAATCGTCTTCATTAATTTTTTAATTATTTTATTTTATTAAATTTATTCACTTCAAGGACATATACTTAAACTTTTTCTATCATGATCATCTTGAAATTTGTTTAAATTTCTAGAAGCTCCTTTGAAAATACTTATGGACAGAGTTTGTAAGAATATTCGGTGACTTATAATAACAAAAGGCAGATGTGCAAGAATATTCGGTGACTTATAATGACAAAAGGCAGATGTGCATTGTTGCCATTTATTTGAATTACGGAGACTGCGGGTTCACTGCAGCTAGCAGCGCACTGGCAAGGCATGACCCCTAAGTTGAAATAATGTCAGGTATGCGTAGGTTATCAGGTATTATTAAAACTATGCCCTAGTTGCCCTAGTTACACTATTTTAATCTTTGAGTTGTTATATCAATACTGGATAGAGTTGATATAATATTCGATAATATATTATATTTGAGTCGTGAAACCAAGAGTTTACTGCAGCCAGATGTACACTGGCGAGGCATGGATTCTCGGTGAAACGACTTCAAATATGCATACAATTTTTGAATACCGTTGTCACCCTCATTTCTCGTATTTCCCGTATTTCGTATTTATACTCGTATCTGGATTTTGGCATGTATTTTATTTTTCTCAGCTTGTGGAATTTCGGTATTTCTCGTATTTTGGGTTTTGGGCTTGGCCCGGTTTTAATTGGTTTGGAATCGGTTTGGTTTGGTTTATGTGTTGGAACACCATAGCCCTAAGCTCCACCCTCAAAAATACTACAACACCCTCTTTATAACTCCACCAACCTCTTCTCTCTCTTCATAACCACCATTAATTTCCTTCTCCTTCTTCTTCTTCTTCCTCCACACAACTCCCTAACCCCTAGGCAAGTGCATCTTGCCACTACATGAGAACCATATTTTCTTAGTCCATTTGCTAGTTTAGGACATGGAGATCAACATTAGTTCTTGGATTTTTGTGATTTGGAGCCTCTATTGTTGTAGATTTAAGTTCTCCTATTTTCGGATTTTGTATGTTTTGATGCACTTTGGTTGGAGTTCTGTGGGTTTTGATGTTTCTATATGGAAGAGCTTTCAGTTTTACTCCAGTTGGAGCCTTGGAAATTCGGATTTGGGGTTCGGATGGCCAAGTTATGAACTTTTGAAGTTTTGGTTTCAGCCATGTGTTCTTGCTGTTTGGAGAAGACAGTGAGCAGTGTGTAGAGCTGTTTAGCTACGCACACTGAGCTACGCGCGCTCTTTAGCGCTGCGTACGCAGGCTTGAGTATGCTTCCTGTTGGAAGCCTGCTCTCTTGAGCGTGCGTGACTTTTCACGCAGCTGTTCCCTTGAGCGTGCATGACTTTTCACGCAGCTGCTCCTCTTAAGCGTGCGTGACTTTTCACGCAGCTGCTCCCTTGAGCGTGCGTGACTTTTCACGTAGCTGTTCCCTTGAGCGTGCGTGACTTTTCACGCAGCTACTCCTCTTGAGCATGCGTGACTTTTTACGCAGCTGCTCCCTGTAGCGTACGTGACTTTCACGTACACTGCTCTCTCAGCGGGCATGACTTTTCACGCACACTGCTCCTTGAGCGTGCGTGACTTTTCACGCACACTGCTCTGTAGCGCGCGTGACTTTCACGTACGCGGCTCTTTCAGCGTGCGTGACTTTTCGTACGCTGCTCCCCTGACCCCTTGTTTAACCCTTGACCCTTAGAGTTTTGGTTTTATTTCTTTTAGTTTGGCTTTTCTATAGCCCTATATATTGATATTTTATTAGATATATGCCCATTTTATATCCTTACGCCTTTTGTCATGAACTTGATTTTACTTAATATGTTGGAATGACTATGGTACATGGCTTGATATGACAAGAAACTAGTATAACACGACAGTGACCCGTGGTGGTGCACTCCTGACATAACCGACCTGACATGATAGTGGCCCGTCGTGGCGCACTCCTAACAAGTACCCTGACATGATTTTCTTGATAACTTAACTTGACTTGCCTTGACACCGTGGGTGGTTCCTTCTTGCTTGCTTGTTAATCTACTTGTCCAGTCTTGCATCATGTCTAGGATAGGACTCCTGAGTACCACGGTCAGGAGTACCTACTAAAATGGATTAAGGTTAATAACTAGAATAACTCAGTAGTCATGAAGAGATGACACAGCTACAGGCAATCCCGTTACCTGGGCGCTCTTGGGATCTGTAGCCTGCCGTCGAGTAGGGCACATTTCCAGCGCACCGTCGAGTGTTGCACCCTCTAAGTCACCTAAGGGTACATTTGTCTCCCGGGCGATGTACCCACCTGAATTCAACCCTAATCTTTCGTCCTGGGTAGCCTGGATGGTCTGCAGGGCTTGTGGCTGTGGAGCAATCTCACTGCATCTTGTTAGTAATTAGGCCTGTGATAATCCTAGTTAGTTAAAGTAGTAAGCCGTAGTATTTGCTTGGCCGTGATTGATTGAATGAGGTATAACCAGCTTAGCCATGTCTTGATCCAGTACAAGATTGCTTCCTGTCTTGATTTCTTGCATTATTATCTTGCCGATAAATGGTGGGAAACCAAGCTCTGTTCAGATGAAGGGTTACAACCCCGGTCCTTGTTTGGTTTACGGGTTGTAACCTGGCTATCGGAATAGTTCCATGGTTATTTCGTCGTATATTATCCTGACATGTTTTCGTAATTTTAGCTTTAATATTAGATTTTTGTGCTGATTGCTGGCTTTTGTTCTTATTTCGTGGCCCCCTTGTGGCACTTGCTCTTTCTGGGGTTGACCCAGCTGGTTTTGTGTGGCCAGATTTTGGAGCAGCTCCCGAGGATCTACCAAGCTTCCAGCCCAATGGTGGCGACTAGAAGGAACCCGGGCTACGAGTGGGTTTTCTATTTTGTTTCGCTCACTCTATTGTAAATTTATTCTTTTGAGGCGTTTAGCCGACGAGCACCTGTTAGCTCGATGCACTTTTACTTACTGTCTGCCTACGGGCTGTAAACATGATTAACAAATCCTAGGGTTGATCATGTATGACTTAACTCTTGCTAGTCCTTGCATTTTGTACGACTAGCTTCATGATCAGCTGATATATAATATTTGGGACGCCTTTTATTGTATATTTAATGATCATACATCTTGTAATTATGTTACTTGCTTGAGATTGAGACAACAGGCTTGACCTTAAGAGACTGTTGGCTTGTAGTAAACCCTCATATCTAGACAGTCGTGACCGTATAGTTGAGATGTATTCTATTTCAATATACGTAGCTGGCTATGTCTGCTCCCGCTCTCCAGTATTCTGGTTCTGGGGCGTGACATGGTTTAAGTAGTGGCCCATGCAGGTCTTGTCAATCAAGAAATGTGAGGGTTTACCGAATAGATGTCTCAATCAGTATTCGCCCTTGATCTCCGCCCGTATTTTCAAATCCCTAAAATTCTTGCCCTGATTACATGCTTGTATCGTTGATCTGTCCTGGTCCTTCCTTATTATTTTCCTGTGTCGTCTTCCTCAGCGGCACTGTACCTGACCCTGCCGATCAGCAAGGAAGAGCACCTTCCGTGGACCAGCAGCAACCTGGAGACCAAGCCCAGCATTCCGGGATAGCCTCCCGAGTGATACCTACTAGAGGAGAGTCACCAGTTCGGCCCGTCCAGCCCGCAGAGCCAGATGTTGGTACCTTAGTAGGCCTCATCAGAACCTTGATAGATTCTCAGGATCGTCGAAGCGACGCCTTGTACCAGACAGTTCAAGATGCTTTAACCAGAGGCGGTCATCCGGAGAACAGCGCGGCCAACAGCTTCAAGCGATTGAACCCTCCTTTCTTCGACGGCACCGAGGATGCGATTGCCGCGGATGCATGGCTTCAGGATACCGAGGTGATTCTGGAAGCAGCTAGGACACCCGAGAATGAGAAGGTGGTGGTGGTACGCCTGCAGTTGTTGGACTTGGCTCGCAGTTGGTAGGCGACGCAGGCCATGGGATTAGTGGTACCCATTGCTTGGACAGTATTTAGGGAGAGATTCCAGATGAAGTACTTTGATGCTGTGGCTGGGTACGACCTGCGGACCAGATTTACCAACTTGAAGCAGGGAGGCAGGACGGTCGATGGTTATGCGATCGAGTTTTCTAGACTCAGTAGGTTTGCCCCCACCTTGGTGGCGACCGAGTTTGATAGGGCCCAGCGGTTCCAGCAGGGACTGTATTTGGAGATCTTGTTGGCGGTTGAGCAGTTCGAGCACCAGACGTTCGATGCAGTCTTGAGAGCAGCTAGGAGGCATGAGTATACCTCCCAGAGGATCGTGGATAGGACCGGAGGTAGGAAGCGATCCCACAGTCAGATGCACCAGTCATCAGCTCCAGCCCCAGCAGCTAGAAGTTTGACCATTGGAACTCCGAGGCGGGCGGCCTCAGTAACGTCGGTTCAGCATTCGACCCCAACGTACCCGCAGCAGCAGAAGCAGAAGCAGACTTCCGCGATGGGATGTTCTCATTGCGGGAAGCCAGGGCATGTGGTGGCAGACTGTCGCAGGGCGCAGGGATTGTGCCTGGCTTGTGAAGCAGCAGATCATAGAATTGGAGCTTGCCCAAATAGGGGTAGTTCATCAGCATCCAACCCTTCTAGCTCTTCGATGAGAGGACCGACCCCAGCACCAGTTCAGCAGCAGCAGTATCAGTCTTCGAGGCCCTTGCCGCCTCAGTCTCAGGCATTCCAGCAACAGCACCCCCAGCAGTATGCACGAGCCCAAGCTCAGAACCAGAATAGGCAGAGAGGTTTCCAGCAGAGGGGACCAGTAGCCAGAGGACAAGGTCAGGCCATGATGATGGCTATGGAAGAAGAAGTTGCACCAGGTGAGGTAGTGGCAGGTACTATTCTCGTCAACTCCTTTCCAGCTTCGGTATTATTTGATTCTGGTGCATCGCATTCATTCATGTCTGCACGATTCGCGACACGGATAGGATTGGAGCCCGAGTCATTATCAGTGAGGCTCAATATACTTACTGGTAATGGTCTTGTGGGAGTAGATCGAGTGTTTTCCTCGTGTCGGATCGTAGTTAGCGGTAGGGAGTTCCCCGCTAGATTCATAGAGTTTCCTATGGCAGACTATGATGTAGTCCTAGGCATGGATTGGTTGAGGAATCAGTATACTAGGATAGACTGCCATATTGGCAGAGTTGTCTTTAGTATCCCCGGCGAGCCAGAGTTTTCGTTTTCCAGAGACGCAGTGGAGCCATCTTCTCCAGCATTGCGGATGGCAGTAGCAGCAGTACAGTTACCCCGGATAGTTGAAGAGTTTCCAGATGTCTTTCCAGAGGAGCTTCCAGGGATACCGCCAGAGCGGGAGATTGAGTTCACTATAGACTTGATTCCCGGGACAGCACCAGTGTCAGAGCGAGTCTACAGGATGGCGCCTTCAGAGTTGGAGATTTTATACAAGATGATTGAAGAACTGAGGACCAAGGGATTCATTCGTGCAAGTGGATCGCCTTGGGGAGCCCCGATGCTTCTTGTGAAAAAGAAGGATGGTACGTCTAGGCTATGTGTTGATTATCGTACCTTAAATTCGGTGACAATCAAGAACAAATACCCTCTTTCGAGGATAGATAACTTATTTGATCAGCTCAGAGGGGCTTCAGTGCTCTCAAAGATCGACTTGCAGTCAGGATACCACCAGATCAGAGTCAGAGAGCAGGACATCCCGAAGACAGCATTCAGATCGAGGTATGGACATTGGGAGTTTCTTGTTATGCCCTTTAGAGCGACCAATGCGCCGGCCGTATTCATGGACCTCATGAATCGTATTTTTATGCCTTACTTGGACCAATTTGTGATTGTGTTCCTAGATGACATCCTGGTCTACAGCAAGAGTGAAGCAGAGCATGAGCAGCATCTCAGAATCGTCCTTCAGACGCTTAGGGAGCAATAGTTGTACGCCAAGTTCAGTAAATGTGAGTTCTGGCTCGATCGCATTTCATATTTGGGTCACATCATTACCCGAGGAGGAGTGGAAGTAGATCCCCAGAAGATTGTGGCTATCGAGTCATGGCCGGTACCCAGCTCAGTGGCAGAGGTTCGCAGCTTCCTTGGATTGGCCGGCTACTACCGGCGGTTCGTTTCAGATTTCGCAAGGATTTCAGCGCCGATGACCCAGTTGACCCGCAAGGATGTGCCATTTGTTTGGACAGCAGAGTGTCAGGAATCATTGAGAAGTTGAAGCGAGGTTTGATAACGGCTCCCATTCTCACCCTTCTAGATGGGACCGGAGGATTCACAGTTTATTGCGACGCTTCAGGCAGAGGATTGGGGTGTGTCTTGATGCAGCATGGGAAGGTAATATCTTATGCGTCACGTCAACTACGTGATCATGAGAAGAATTATCCGACCCACGACTTGGAATTGGCGGCGGTAGTGTTTGCTTTAAAGTTGTGGAGACACTACTTGTACGGAGATAGAGTGGAGATCTTTACTGATCATAAGAGCCTGAAGTATGTTTTCACCCAGAAGGACCTTAATATGCGGCAGAGAAGATGGCTCGAGCTATTAGTGGATTATGATGTGGATTTACAGTATCATCCCGGGAAGGCCAACATTGTAGCAGATGTATTGAGCAGGAGAGCCGGAGTTTATTTCCTGACGGCGCAACCAGAATTATTGGCAGATCTTCAGAAAATGGGAATTGAAGTGGTTCTTCCTACCAGTGTGGCATTGATGGCCAGTCTACAGGTTCAGTCCAGCATAGTTGAGAGGATCCGGATGGCGCAGTCAACAGATTCCAAGATCCAGCGACTCAGAGCAGAGTGTGAAGCAGGAAGAAGGCCAGAGTTATGTATTCATGAAGACGGTACACTTCGGCACGGCACTCGTCTTTGTGTACCTAGTGGAGATATCAGACAGGAAGTCATGACAGAAGTCCACAGTTCACAGTATTCTATTCATCCGGGTGGTACGAAGATGTACCGTGATATTCGTCAGCATTTTTGGTGGAATGGCATGAAGAGGGAGATAGTCCGGTTTGTCTCTCGGTGTTTGGTTTGCCAACAGGTTAAAGCTGAACATCAGAGGCCCGCTGGACTTCTTCAACCCTTACCGATCCCAGAATAGAAATGGGAGCATATAACCATGGATTTCGTGACCGGATTGCCCAGATCTCCAGCCGGCAGAGATACTATTTGGGTTATAGTTGACCGTCTCACGAGGGTGGCACACTTTCTCCCATTCAGAGTTGGACAGTCGACGACGCAGCTAGCAGAGATGTACCTCAGGCCGATCGTCAGGCTTCACGGAGTGCCAGTCAGCATCACCTCAGACAGGGATTCAAGATTCATATCACACTTTTGGCGCAGCTTGCAGAAGAGTTTGGGGACTCGCCTTCAGTTCAGCTCAGCTTATCACCCGCAGACGGATGGTCAATCAGAGCGCACAATCCAGACCCTTGAAGATATGTTAAGATCCTGTACCCTTGACTTCGGTGGTTCATGGGAGAATCATCTGCACCTGGTGGAATTCTCGTACAACAACAGTTATCAGGCCAGTATCCAGATGGCACCCTTCGAGGCTCTTTATGGCAGGAAGTGCATATCCCCGCTAGCATGGGACGATGTCGGGGAGAGGCAGATACTGGGACCCGAGTTGATTTCCCAGACGGTTGAAGTGGTCAGGAAGGTCAGAGATCACCTCCGAGTTGCCCAGGACCGCCAGTGCCATTGGGCCGATGCTCATCGGCGTCCCTTAGAATTTGCTGTCGGTGACCATGTATTCCTTAGGATCTCGCCTAACCACGGCGTCATTCGCTTCGGCGTGCGGGGAAAGCTTAGTCCTAGGTATATAGGGCCGTTCGATATTCTAGAGCGAGTAGGAGATGTATCCTATCGTCTCGCTCTTCCGCCGTCGCTAAGTGAGGTGCATGATGTATTCCATGTGTCCCAATTATGACAGTATATTCCGGACCCGAGCCACATCCTAGACCATTCAGAATTGGTTGTTGGTACCAACCTTTCGTATGAGGAGAGGCCCGTGTCTATTTTGGACCGGAGGGAAAAGATACTCAAGAACAAGACTATTAAATTAGTCCGTGTTGCTTGGGGTCATCACTCTCTAGGTGAGTCAACGTGGGAGCGTGAGGACGACCTCCGATCGCGATATCCCTACCTGTTTGACTCGTGAGGTATAATGTCTTTCTTATGTCTTATGTTTTCCCTTCCTTGCTTGCATTGTATGATTGTATGATTGAACTGCTTAGTGTAGCTTACCTGTGCTTAGTATAGCTTGTCGTGGCAATCTCTAGCTCCTTGATTAAATTCCGAGGACGAAATTCTTCTAAGGTGGGTAGAGTTGTCACCCTCATTTTTCGTATTTCCCGTATTTCGTATTTATACTCGTATCTGGATTTTGGCATGTATTTTATTTTTCTCAGCTTGTGGAATTTCGATATTTCTCGTATTTTGGGTTTTGGGCTTGGCCCGGTTTTAATTGGTTTGGAATCGGTTTGGTTTGGTTTATGTGTTGGAACACCATAGCCCTAAGCTCCACCCTCAAAAATACCACAACACCCTCTTTATAACTCCACCAACCTCTTCTCTCTCTTCATAACCACCATTAATTTCCTTCTTCTTCTTCTTCTTCTTCCTCCACACAACTCCCTAACCCCTAGGCAAGTGCATCTTGCCACTACATGAGAACCATATTTTCTTAGTCCATTTGCTAGTTTAGGACATGGAGATCAACATTAGTTCTTGGGTTTTTGTGATTTGGAGCCTCTATTGTTGTAGATCTAAGTTCTCCTATTTTCGGATTTTGTATGTTTTGATCCACTTTGGTAGGAGTTCTGTGGCTTTTGATGTTTCTATGTGGAAGAGCTTTCAGTTTTACTCTAGTTGGAGCCTTGGAAATCCGAATTTGGGGTTCGGATGGCCAAGTTATGAACTTTTGAAGTTTTGGTTTCAGCCATGTGTTCTTGCTGTTTGGAGAAGACAGTGAGCAGTGTGCAGAGCTGTTTAGCTACGCACACTGAGCTACGCGCGCTCTTTAGCGCTGCGTACGCAGGCTTGAGTACGCTTCCTGTTGGAAGCCTGCTCTCTTGAGCGTGCGTGACTTTTCACGCAGCTGTTCCCTTGAGCGTGCGTGACTTTTCACGCAGCTGCTCCTCTTGAGCGTGCGTGACTTTTCACGCAGCTGCTCCCTTGAGCGTGCGTGACTTTTCACGCAGCTGCTCCCTTGAGCGTGCGTGACTTTTCACGCAGCTGTTCTCTTGAGCGTGCGTGACTTTTCACGCAGCTGCTCCTCTTGAGCGTGCGTGACTTTTCACGCAGCTGCTCCCTGTAGTGTGCGTGACTTTCACGTACACTGCTCTCTCAGCGGGCGTGACTTTTCACACACACTGCTCCTTGAGTGTGCGTGACTTTTCACGCACACTGCTCTGTAGCGCGCGTGACTTTCACGTACGTGGCTCTTTCAGCGTGCGTGACTTTTCGTACGCTGCTCCCCTGACCCCTTGTTTAACCCTTGACCCTTGGAGTTTTGGTTTTATTTCTTTTAGCTTAGCTTTTCTATAGCCCTATATATTGATATTTTATTAGATATTTTATGCCCATTTTATATCCTTACGCCTTTTGTCATGAACTTGATTTTACTTAATATGTTGGAATGACTATGGTACATGGCTTGATATGACAAGGAACTAGCATAACACAACAGTGACCCGTGGTGGTGCACTCCTGACATGACCGACCTGACATGATAGTGGCCCGTCGTGGCGCACTCCTAACAAGTACCCTGACATGATTTTCTTGATAACTTAACTTGACTTGCCTTGACACCATGGGTGGTTCCTTCTTGCTTGCTTGTTAATCCACTTGTCCAGTCTTGCATCATGTCTAGGATAGGACTCCTGAGTACCACGGTCAGGAGTACCTACTAAAATGGATTAAGGTTAATAACTAGAATAACTCAGTAGTCATGAAGAGATGACACAGCTACAGGCAATCCCGTTACCTGGGCGCTCTTGGGATCTGTAGCCTGCCGTCGAGTAGGGCACATTTCCAGCGCACCGTCGAGTGTTGCACCCTCTAAGTCACCTAAGGGTACATTTGTCTTCCGGGCGATGTACCCACCTGAATTCAACCCTAATCTTTCGTCCTGGGTAGCCTGGATGGTCTGCAGGGCTTGTGGCTGTGGAGCAATCTCACTGCATCTTGTTAGTAATTAGGCCTGTGATAACCCTAGTTAGTTAAAGTAGTAAGCCGTAGTATCTGCTTGGCCGTGATTGATTGAATGAGGTGTAACCAGCTTAGCCATGTCTTGATCCAGTACAAGATTGCTTCCTGTCTTAATTTCTTGCATTATTATCTTGCCGATAAATGGTGGAAAACCAAGCTCTGTTCAGATGAAGAGTTACAACCCCGGTCCTTGTTTGGTTTACGGGTTGTAACCTGGCTATCGGAATAGTTCTATGGTTATCTCGTCGTATATCATCCTGACATGTTTTCGTAATTTTAGCTTTAATATTAGATTTTTGTGCTGATTGCTGGCTTTTGTTCTTATTTCGTGGCCCCCTTGTGGCACTTGCTCTTTCTGGGGTTGACCCAGCTGGTTTTGTGTGGCCAGATTTCGGAGCAGCTCCCGAGGATCTACCAAGCTTCCAGCCCAATGGTGGCGACTAGAAGGAATCCGGGCTACGAGTGGGTTTTCTATTTTGTTTCGCTCACTCTATTGTAAATTTATTCTTTTGAGGCGTTTAGCCGACGAGCACCTGTTAGCTCGATGCACTTTTACTTACTGTCTGCCTACGGGCTGTAAACATGATTAACAAATCCTAGGGTTGATCATGTATGACTTAACTCTTGCTAGTCCTTACATTTTGTACGACTAGCTTCATGATCAGCTGATATGTAATATTTGGGACGCCTTTTATTGTATATTTAATGATCATACATCTTGTAATTATGTTACTTGCTTGAGATTGAGACAATAGGCTTGACCTTAAGAGACTGTTGGCTTGTAGTAAACCCTCATATCTAGACAGCCGTGACCGTATAGTTGAGATGTATTCTATTTCAATATACGTAGCTGGCTATGTCTGCCCCCGCTCTCCAGTATTCTGGTTCTGGGGCGTGACAACCGTAGAGACTATATATTTATGTATACAATTTTTGAATACCGTAGAGACTATACATTTTTATTGGCATATGGCTATTATATTTTACATAATTTGCAAATCTTGCATTCTCACTCCAAATTGATTTGATATCCTAATTCTTATTATTGTGTTCTCAATAAACTGGTATTTCTTTCTCTCTTATATTTCCTATTTGAAATTCATCATTTCCTTCCTCCTAGTAATCATTTATAACCAATTACTGTATTTGATTATATTTTACTAGATTCATAATCGCATATGGATTTTTGATTCTATGATCCTGCCTAAATGATTAAACAGTTTATCGTGCCGAAACGATTTCAATTTTTTATCATTCTTGAACATTTTTTATTGTGAATAGACCGCTTTGACTATAAATTTATCGTGCCAACCACATCTTGTCTTAAGTTTCAATTCTCTCCACGATTATACTTAGCTTATTCTGATCAATCATATCATTTTTTTGATTATATACTTAGTCGTGTCTAATCATGTCCGACATTTCGAGGATGAAATTTTTCTAAGGTGAGTAGATTTGTAACCCATTTCTCAAATATTTTTTATTGTTTAGTTTTAAATATTTTCCTAGGTAGAAAATAAATTTTAATTTTAATTCTATAAATATTTTTGAACGACAAAAGATTTGCCAAATTATTAAAGATTTGAGTTTATAAAATATGTTTTATATATTATAGTATGAAATATTATTTTTAATTATTTGTAATCAAATATTAGATTTAGATTTGATTAATTTAGTTTTTATCATTTACCAATAAAAGGATTTGCTAAATTATTTTTGTAAGATTTGGATTTATGCAAATAGACTTTAAATTTTATTTGATAATATTAGATATTATTTTAAATTATTATTATGACCAATTAATAGATGGAGATTTGTTCAATCTATGATTGATTTGATTTAAACTTATGGCAAGGTTTATCCATAGGATTTCTAATCTTTTCCTATTTAGGATACCCCCCACCTATATATAGGAGAGACTTTCCTTATTTTCTTCTAGCACCAAAATCATTCCAAACTAATTCTCTAATCCTAATTAGGTGATTGATATCCATTATATATACCGTTATGAATATCTCTCATCTTTTCCTTTCTCAAAATTCTTTCTTTTTCGTCCAAAATAGGCCAAAATTTGTCATAAATTTAGCCTCGTTTTTTGAATCTATAGCAACTTCGTGAGGCCGTTGCGACCAACTCCGGACTCTGTTTCCCCTTCTATTTTTTATTAGAACTCTATCGAGGTTACCTTTCCAAATCTATAATTTATTTTTTGTAATTGTGAACGTAAATTTTTGGAAAATTATTTGAGTGCCAGTTGTCCAAAATATCGACATGTCGTATTGTTTTTGAGATTTTGGGAGATCCAGAACTCTGTTTTGTGAACTGTTTGATATTTTAAAAAGCTGACACATAGATATATATCATACAAATTTTATAAAAATTAATAAAATAGTTTAATATTTTGTTTAATTTGTAGAACATATAGATGGTCGGTGATTCACTGAATTGGTAGCGGTTATCCATAATTAAAACAACTTTCAACCAAATCAAGATTGTGTCGCACACGTTAACTTCAAACTAATTATGGCAAGTACACTATTGATTTATATTCTTATTATATTATAATGTTATTCTTTATTGTGTTTTATTGGGTATCCAGTTGAGACACGACTGTGACACGATAGGCTTCTTGTATCATTGCTCGTTTATTGATTGTTTAGTGAGTCATGAAATAAAATGCTCAGTAGGTATGTGCACAAAGTCCAATGATTGTTATTGTGGATAGCTAATTCATACACCTCACGTATGGGTTGGTCGTATCATTTATTGTAGATAGCCATCTATAATGTGCCCTATTAGACTAAGCCGTTCACATATCAAAAGATATTTTAAACACAATGTTTGTTTATTTGTACATGTTCATTGCTTGTTGTCTTGTTCATATATGTTCCTGCTAGTAGTTTCTTGTACATGTTTATTGTTTCTAGTTCATATACATGTTTTCTTTATTTTCTACTGCATCTCTACTTGTGTAGCTTATTTTGTATTAAGTTACATTATTGCAATAGGGTTATAATTTGCTCCTTTCCTGACTGGACCATTGCAGGTGACTTGGCATGCTTCCTACTTTTGCATTAAGGACCATACGGGTGGAGATAGAGACCTTGGAAGCCGACCTTAGATTCTAGATAGATTAGATAGTTCTTTTATTTAAATATTTAGCGAGTTTGTTCCAGAATATTATTTTTATATATTATTGGATTTGTAAATAAAATAGTTATTGTGACTGAGCAATTAGATATAATTTTGTTGTATTTGAGAGTGATATTGAGGTCTAGACAGCTACTACCGTCGATGCTGCAGCGTATGCTATACTTGCCACGTACTCGTATCCCAAAAGTGGGGGCAGGTCATGACATTTATAAACTGTAAAAATAAACTTATATACAATTCTAGTTTAAAAGTATTTCTATATAAAAGTCTAGATATAATTTATGTTCAATCTACTAGTCCAAATAAAACATAGCATATTATTTTTTCTCTAAAATAATAAAAATCTAAAAACTTAAATAAATATTTAAGCATTTCATATATATATTTTTAAGTATTTTCATATATATATATATATATATATATATATATATATATATATATATATATATATATATATATATATATATATATATATATATATATATATATATATATATATATATATTTATTTTTATATATATATATATATATATATATATATATATATAATATATATATATATATATATATATATATATATATATTAGGGTTTTTTAAAATATTACCAAGACTTAGCCCAATGCACAACCTTTAACAATAATAAATGGATATTTCAAGGGCTCAGGCCCCTAGCCTAATAAACCCAAACCAATTTTAATCCACATACTCTTTTCCATGGGATCAAACCCCACAGCTTATCATCCATGCCATTCCCTAAATAAATAAATATATTTATAAAAGGAAAAATAGAAGAATCACTGAGGATGAGGAAGAGAGAGAAGAGCAGGTCCATAATGAGAGTAAGAGAGTGAGAATCGAGAGGAAGGAAAAGAAGGGGGTTCTGGAAGCTCACCACTCGGAGGCGCGACGGTGAGTGGGGCGCTGGTGGCACTCGTCGTCGCTATTTTTCTGCTACAATGCGCTGGTAGGGCTGCATCGGCACTAGGCTCTTTGGCGCTAGGTCGAGGAAAGATGCGGCTTTCCGTACAGGGATGTGGCTTCCGGTGACTGGTGTAGCCGGCGTGGAGGTACAAATGTTAGCCTCGGGGCTTGACCAAAGATGGTGGACTCTATATCAAGATCAGAGGTTCAACAAACGTTCACCTTCTGATAATTCTCGAGATCCAAGAGGAACACTATAATATGAATCTGATTACAAAAGTAACAGTAATCAGAAAATAAATCTCACGTTCTTCCACGCAATCATAGTTGCTGACGGACAGAACTAAGTTACAACTCAGATGAAGGAGAAGAAAGAAAAAAGAAGAAGAGAAAAGGTTCTTGCTGGGGTGATTAAGATTACCGTTGCTCAAAGCAAGATTCGCCCCAACACGATCTGCTTCCAGGAACCAGCAAGTTCACGAAGAACTTCTGGACGCTCGTAACTCAATATTTGAGACTTGAACGGGCTTCCTGGACTTTACGGACTCCCTTTAACTTTCTTCTTGGTGCATCTTCCAAAGGAGGCCAAGGGGCTCCATTTATAGAGTGGAGTGAGACTTTAACTCTTCTCATATCCGATGTGGGACTAAAATACCAATACTCAAAAATAGAGTTTGATATTTTAGATCATCCCACAATCAGCATAGAAGTGTGCCAGTCCACGCCTACCCTCCGAACACTCTCGTGCATGCATGAGACATCCTGGAGTCCGTGTCCGAGTCCGAGTCCGCACAACAAAAATCAACTTGCATCCTTGTTGAAATCCATCCTTTTTCCTTCTAGGAAAATACTCCCACATGGCACACACTTGTGCCCTACCACAAATCATGTGCACACCTCAACACAAGCAATGCATTATATTGAGATACTCACCATTTGGCGTAGCCGATGTGGGACTATCTTTTCTAGTCCAAAGGCAAAAACACCAAAAATCTCCCATATATCTCAATATATGGGTTGAGCGTTCCCCATAGTGACTGCCCATCATGCATTAGGAGAGATGTCGGTACGACTTGAATCTTCCCGCATAGGTTAAATAACAGCATGATACAAGAATGGACTAAGCCTTGAATTCTGCACCATAACTACAATTCTTTCTACTCACATAATGACATCAACTGTGCTTCTGGATGCACATTAAAGGCCTTGTGTCAGCCTGGTTTCAGTGTAAAATTTTTGGGCGTCTACAAATTTACCCTCAAGAGATGACATGATATCTATGTCCGTACACTATAGGTGAGTTTTTTATAAAGAGTCATGGCATAAAGCATTGCGCTTCTTTGCGGTGCTACGCCGCTATGACATGGCTTAAAGCCGAGGCTTTACTCCATCTAGGTACCTCATCGTAGTATCATACTACTATAGCATGAGGTCACAAGCCTCTTTGTAGTGCCAAACTACCCAGCATGAAGCCTTGTGCTTCCATGCGGCGTTACGCCGCTATGACATGGCTCGCGAAGCCGTGGCTTTACCCTACCCGGTTCCTCTTCGTGGTGTCATGATATTGTAACATGAGGACATCATCTTCTTTGTAGTGCTGCCTACCTCTCTTTATTACGATTATCATACAGCATTAGGCTACCTGCCTATTTACGGTGCTACTCTGCTGTGACTTGGCTCACAAAGCCGAGGCATTACCCCTAACCGAGAACCTCATGGTGGAGTCACCCTACTATAGCATGGAGTTACACTCCTTGTAGTGCTGCGCTACCGTGCTTCTTGTAAAGCACTCCAGGCATTCACTCTGCTTGAGAACTCATTAAGGCATTTAAGCCAACCTTTCCATAGGATCCGTTTTTCACAGAAAATAACAGTAGACAACAGTGGTTATAGGTTCGTAACCTCTCCATGCCACAGAGGACAAGTACCCACCGTTCTTGATATTCTTTCGGTTAATAGTCCTCTCTTGAACCAAAAGCTAGATGCCTAGTAGATTTCTCTTTGAACTAATAGCATAAAACTTTATGGTATGAATGTAATAACACAATATCAGAATGCCTTCAAGCCCATTTTACAAGCTGTGTCATCGACCAGCTGGCGCTTGAGGCCCTTGGTGAACGGATCTGCCAGGTTCTCCTGACTCCGAACATCAATCACTGTAATAACACCCCTCTTGATGAGATCGTGTACTGCCCTGTGCTTCAACCGTACAGTCCTCTTCTTCCCGTTAAAGAGGTCATTTGATGCCACCGCCGCAGTCGCTTGGTTATCGCAGTATATCGGTATCGCCGGTATTTGCGTCCCAACCACTGAAAGATCATATATGAGCTCCCGAAGCCATTCTGCTTCCTCCGTTGCGGTATCAAGTACAAAGAACTCAGATTCTATGGATGACCGCGAGTGCATAGTCTGCTTCTTCGATTTTCACGATATAGCAGCTCCACCTATTGTAAAAATGTATCCACCTGTGGACCTCTTGCTCTCCACTTCTGAGCACCAGATGGCATCACTGAAGCCTTTCACTACCGACGGATATCCGTTGTAGTGTAGTGTATATGTCTGAGTCTTCTTGCGATATCTCATAACCCGTTTCACAGCTTTCCAGTGCTCAATGCCTGGGTTGCTCGTGAAACGACTCAGCATTCCCACAGCGAAAGCTATGTCAGGCCTTATGGCAGTAGTAGCATACATCAAACTCTCGATTATGCTTGAATACTCCAGCTGTCTGACGCTTTTCCCTGAATTAGGCTTCAGCTTTAGATCACACTTGTACGGCGTATCGATCCCTGGAAGATCCAGATACCCGTAACAAGTGATCATCTTCTCAACATATTGAGACTGTGACAGCGCTAGTCCAGTATCTATCTGGATGATCTTGAGTCCCAATATAACATCAGCATCCCCCAAGTCCTTCATACTGAACTTTGTCGAGAGGAACTTCTTTGTCTCTGTGACACATCTTATTTCCGTACCTAGGATTAGAATGTTGTCCACGTATAGACAAACTATGACTCCTCTTCCGTCAGCAAACTTCGTATAGACACACTTGTCTATTTCACTGACCCTGTAGCCATTTGACCTTATGACTTTGTCAAACTTCTCATGCCATATTTTGGGAGCTTGCTTTAAACTGTACAGAGATTTCACCAACTTTCAGACTTTGTCTTCAAGACCATTGACGACAAACCCTTCTGGCTGTTGCATGTAGATCTCTTCGGTCAGCTCACCATTCAGGAATACTATTTTTACATCCATCTGATGTATCACCATCTTATGTATCGCTGCGAGAGCAATCAACATTCTGATGGTGGTCATCTGGGCTACTGGAGCATACGTGTCAAAGTAGTCGATCCCCTGCTTCTGAGAAAACCCTTTTGCCACTAGCCTGGCCTTGAACTTGTCAATGGTTCCATCAGCTTTCATCTTCTTCTTGAAGATCCACTTGCATCCGATATGTTTTGCTCCTCCAGGTATATCAACTAACACCAAGAATTATTGGAGGTGATTGATTCAATTTTATTATCTATCACCTCCTTCTAGAAAATAGCATCTCTGGTCTTCTTCGCCTCATCATAGGTAAGCGGATCTGCTTCCATATGATAGGTGATGAATTCATCTCCGAAGTTCTTCGGCCTCCTCGCTCGCTTCGATGACGGCTCAGCGAGTTCTGGTTCAATCGTTGTCTCCTCACTAACAACTTCATCTTGGACAACTGGCTCATTAAAGAAGTCAGTCACCTTTGCACCTACATCATTCTCCGGAATGTCCGTTAGAACAATGTTCTTGTGCCTTACAAACTTGTCTTCAAAATATTCAGCATCGCAAGATTCGATGATATGATTTGACTCAATATCAAGAAATCTTCGAGCATCACTCTTCTCGGTATACCCTAAGAAGATCGTCTTCGTAGTCCTTGTCCCCAGCTTCTGAATCTTCAGATCTGGGAGCTTTACATAAGCCAGACACCCCCACACTCGAATGACATTTAAGTTAGGTCTGACTTTGAACCAGAGTACATGAGAAGTTATGTCCGAAGTTGCATACAGAACTCTATTTAGAATAAAAGTGGCCATCAATGCAGCTTCTCCCCAGTAGCATTTAGGAAGACCCGCAGTTAGCAGCATTGAGTTCATCATTTCTGTTAACGTCCTGTTCTTCCTCTCCGCTACACCGTTAGATTGAGGAGAATACGGAGCAGTAGTCTCGTTTATGATTCCATGTTCTTTGCAGAACAATGTGAATTTATGAGACTGATACTCTTCGCCTCGATCACTGCTTAGCCTCTTGAGTTGTTGTCCAGTTTGTCGTTCAGCCTCGGCCCTAAACTCTTTGAACTTCTCGAACGCTTCGTCTTTAGACTTGAGCAAGTAGATGAACGTGCACTTTGAGAAGTCATCAATGAAGGTTATGAAATACATCATCCCGACTTTTTTAGAGAATTGCTTGAAGTCATAAATATCAGAGTGCACCAACTCCAGAAGATCTGTGCTTCGATTGACCCGATGAAAGGGTTTCCTTGTGATCTTTTTCTGAGCACATACTTCACACTTCTCTACCTTACCGCCACATTTGGAGATAAGTCCTAGACTGGAGATTTTGTTAATTCTTTTACAGTGAACATGTCCTAGCCGACTATGCCACAACTCAAGAGAATAATCAGAATAAGCGATTGCATTGATTACATTTGACTGGTTTACAAGATGAATTTTGAACATCCCTTCGGTTTGAAAAGCTTTTCCGAAGTATGTTACCTTCTTGGATATCACCATCTGGCCAGCATTGATGTCCATCCTCAAGCCTGTGTTGCTAAGAAGGCTTCCAGAGCTCAAGTTCTTTGCAATCACCGAAACGTGCTTAACACCTTGAAGCGTCAGAGTGTTCCCGGATGTGAGTTTCAGCTCCAAAGTTTCGATCCCCAGAACTTCAGCTTGGACTTGGTTCGTCGTGATAACTTTCTCAGAATTTGGCTGGTATGTGATGAACCATTCCTTGCTAGAGCAGACATGGCAGGTCGCACCACTGTCTATCCACAAGTCAGAGTCAGCCCCCACAGCTGTGACCTGAGCAATCATAGCAACAATGTTAGAAACCATGGAAACCTTGCTAGGTTCATATTGTTCAGCTTGTTTGGGCTTGGATTTGCATTCACTCTTATAGTGGCCCTTTTTGCCACAGTTGAAGCAAGTCACGTGGGACTTGGACTTCTGTTGCTTGAACGAAGGACCCTTCACTTTCAGATTAGTGGAGTCCTTCTTCTTGTGATGAGAAGCCACCTGCTTCCCCTTGAACTCTCTTGTCTGCACCAAGTTGGCCTTAGCCAGTTGGTTGGACAGAGAGTCCATCTTCTGTTGAGATCGCATTTCGTCCTCAACGTGAATCTCTTGTAGGAGATCTTCCAAGCTAATGTCCAGCTTCTTCTGATGCATTCTAGCATAGAAGTTGCTCCAACAAGCAGGATGTTTCGAGACTATCCCTCCAATGACAAACTTGTCGACGAGGGACATCTTCTCGTCATCTAACTTCTGGCACAACTTCAGGAATTTCTTCACTTGAGGTAGCATCTCCATCTCGTCTTCGAAGAGCCACTTGTGGTACTTCTCGACGATGAAGATTTTGGACATGTTCTCATCATCTTTATATAGCTTACCCAAAGAATCCCAGATCTCTTTGGCCTTCACCTTCTTGGAATATGACTCTGCCAGAGAGTCTTCCATAGAATTGAGAATCAGCAGTTTACATATGTTGTTTTCTCTCTTCTATTTTCTCTGCTTGACGAGTGCAGCAGCAATAGCATCGACAGTTTCTCCTTCTGGAATCGTCGGCTCATCCTCAATCAACATATGGTCTACGTCCATGAGTTGAAGATTAAGGGTGACCTTCCTCTTCCAGATTTGGAAATGTTCTTCGTCGAATTTCTCTAACCTGTTAAAGCTGGTATCGATGAGAGAAGCATGAGAGTTTTCCATCTACAAGGATCTTACTTTAAGATTGTTAGTCTCGGGACTTGACTAAAGATGGTAGACTCTATGTCGAGATCAGAGGTTCAGCAAACGTTCACCTTCTGATAATTCTCGAGATCCAAGGGGAACACTATAATATGAATCTGATTACAAAAGCAACAATAATCAGAAAATAAATCTCACATTCTTCCTCGTAATCGCAGTTGCTGACGGACAGAACTGAGTTACAACTCAGATGAAGGAGAAGAAAGAAGAAAGAAGAAGAGGAAAGGTTCTTGCTGGGGTGATTAAGATCACCGTTGCTCAAAGCAAGATTCGCCATAACACGATCTGCTTCCAGGAACCAGCAAGTTCACGAAGAACTTCTGGAACGCTCGTAAGTCAATATTTGAGACTTGAACGGGCTTCCTGGACTTTACGGACTCCCTTTAACTTTTTTCTTGGTACATCTTCCAAAGGAGGCCAAGGGGCTCTATTTATAGAGTGGAGTGAGACTTCACCTCTTCTCCTATCCGATGTGGGACTAAAATACCAATACTCAAAAATAGAGTTTGATATTTTAGATCATCCCACAATCAGCATAAAAGTGTACCAGTTCACGCCTACCCCCCGAACACTCCCGTGCATGCACGAGACATCCTGGAGTCCGTGTCCGAGTCCGAGTCCGCACAACAAAAATCAACTTACATCCTTGTTGGAATTAATCCTTTTTCTTCTAGAAAAATACTCCCACATGGCACACACTTGTGCCCCACCACACCTCATGTGCACACCTCAACATAAGCAATGCTTTATATTGAGATACTCACCATTTGGTATAGCCGATGTGGGACTATCTTTCCTACTCCAAAGGCAAAAACACCAATAACAAACACAGAGAAGGCAAGCTAGGGTCCACGCGGTTGGAGAAGAAAGGGGCAGTCACAGTGGAAGGGAAATGCTCGGCAGATCTTGCGATTGCCAGTACGGAAGTGGTAGAGGTGGAGATGTGCAGTTTGATGACATTCTGGCGAGTCTGACCGGGACAGATAGCCGTGATGAATCATGATAGTATTTGTGCTAGAAGTGGTGACGGCTAGGATGATGGTCGGGCTGGTTTGTGGCGGGGTTAAGCAGTGGGCTATAAGTGACTGTGGCGGTAGCGGTATTTTGGTACAGTGGCGATCGGGAAGAGACAGGTGATGTTGATGTTGATGGTGGCATTGGTGGTGGAGTTGGTGGTGATCATGTGGCTGTTGGCAAGCGGAGGTGTCGATCGTTTTAGGGCTCGGTTGGCCGGTGAGTCGGCTGGCCGGGGAGGAGTGGAGGAGTGATGTCAAGGCGGCAGGGAATGGTGGTAGCAGAGTGAATTAGATTAGGGTTTTTATGTTTGTGTCGTATCCAGAGTGTTGGACACAACAAGGAAATTTGAGGTTTTAATGAGAATTCGTGTCCAAGGTGTGGACACGAAGATGGAACTGTAGGAATTGTACATGTAATAGAACAAAGAGAATAAAGTTGATGGATATGGACACGATACACGGACACAATTGTTGATGGCTCTTTGTGATGGTGTTTTCGAAATCCGTTAAAAAAAAAGGATATTGTCCTCCTTAAATAAGTTGAGCACTCCCAATTAGATAAGAATTTTAAATGGATAAAAGTAATGTAAATTAAATAAATTTTAAAACCAAACTAATCTAATCTTAATCAATATTTGATTACAAATTTTTTTTAATCAATAGTTAATATTATCAAAATAATTTAAACAGTATTTGATAATTAAAAAATTTAAATCCAATAAAATTTTAAAACTAGATAATTCTAATCTCAACTCAATAATCGATCACACTAATAAAGTAAAATAATATTAAATTATCACACAAATAATTCAAGATAATATATAATATTAATATAAAATTTAAATAATATTATATAATAACTAAATAAAATATATTATATTTATATAAATTCAAAATCATATTAGTAACCCTTTTTAATATTCAAAATACTTAAGATTTCTTTTTTATAGATAAAAAATTACGAAGAAAAATATTTAAAATAAATAAAAAATTAAAAATAGAAAAACAAAATATTAATTAAAAATTTGGGGGCCTTACATCAGTACCGTCTATCACCCTTAGGCGGATGGACAGTCGAAAATAACTATTCAGACATTTGAGGATATGCTTCAAACTAGTGCATTAGATTTTGACAGCTCATGGAGGATCATCTTCACCTGGTAGAGTTCTCATACAAAAACTGCTATCGGGTCAGTATCGAGATGTCTCCTTTTGAGGCATTACATGGACAGAGGTATTACACCCCATTATCTTGGGATAACATGGGGTGAGAGAGCCTTATTGGGGCCGAACATGATTGTTGATGCTGCAGAGAAGGTGAAGCACATTAGGGATTAGGGAGAGGCTTCGCATGGCTCAGGACCGACAGAGACGATCGACAACCATCGCAGGCTATTGGAGTTTTGAGGCAATAGTGTTATTGTTGTGTGTGATGTTTAGGTTGAGAATTTTGGCTTAAGTTTGCCTGTATGAAACTTGTTGTGGTAGGTTGGATATTTGGTATTTTGTGGATTTCTTCGACACATGGCACTATTTATTTTGGCCGAGGGGGAAAGCTCAGCCAAAGATTCATCGGACCTTTCGGTATTCTGGAGAGGGTCAGTGCTGTAGCTTATCGACTAGACTTACCGCCTACCTTGGAGGGTATTTTCACGTGTCGCCTTTGAGACGATATGTGGCGGATCCTAGCCATGTACTAGACCACTCAAACATCAAGGTCGGACCAAGCCTCAGCTATCCTGAATAGCCCATGGAGGTCCTGGATCGCAGAAAGAATATACGGTGTAACCAGATGATTTCTTTGGTTCGCATCGCATGGAGGCATCATTCTCCCGGAGAGTCTACCTGGGAGATAGAGTTGGAGACGCACTAGCGATACCCTTATCTTTTTGATCCATGCGATAAATTTTATTTCTTGTCCTTATGATTGTGTTATTATTAAATTTCGTGGATGATTTTTTTAGGAGGGTAGATTTGTCACCACCACATTCCTATGTAGGGGCATTTTGTCCAACTCCTAGTGTGCCTTTAGCATGTCATTTATTTTGTTCAATTATTTAGGAATTTAGAATTTTGTGACTTTTAGACATGGCATGATTAGACTCATAGTTATTAATTAGAGCCCAAGTAGCTCACACAAGCCCAAATCATTATTTTTCTATTTGAGCCTTTTATTAACCATTTGGAATGGAGCTTACTTAGAGAGTTAATTAGGCTTTAATTAGTCCCAAACCCAACCCATGGTGGCCGGTCATATGACCATACCCCCTTTCATTCTCCACACTTCATTTCTACTTCCTCAAGTCTTTCTCTAATTTTCCTTTGGAGCACCAACCCCGAATTTTTTTCCTCTTCAATTCCAATCCATTCTCATCTTCTTCATGGAGATCCTTGGCATGCAGACGTCTAGTGGAGTCTAAGAGGAGGTACCCTAGGGAAGGATCATGTCAGAGCGACACCTTCGTGTCTAACTCCGTAGTTTTGTTTTGGAAAACTCTTTCCAATTGGTAACGGCTCTTCTCCTTTAATTTTCATGCATAACTGTAGGAAAATCCCTTAGGAATCCCAAATTCGTAGATCTACTTCATTAGGTTTGGATTCGGAGAGTAGAATACCCAAATTTACTATATCTACTGCTTAGATTTTGAGATCTAGCTTGGGAACACACTTCCTGCCCACCAAGCGTTCGATCCATGGCTAAGCATAGTTTTGGAGTCCAATTCTAGAGCGAATTGATCTCTACGTGTCCGAATGGGAATACGTAGCATTGTATCATGACAATTTGTGATACACATGGTTAATTCGGGAATAAAAGGATATTTGTGTGATACGTGTCCATTGATATGTGTCATTTAGTGTATCTTAAGTGTTCCATAGCCTATTTTGGGTTTTTAATCATAGTTGTGGGGATTTTGGATATGTGTGTCCGAGCATTTATGCATGAATATTCATAATTGGGGGCATGGGATATATTGTATATGATATATATTAATAGTGTATGTATATATAAGTATAGGATTTGGGACTGTTATGTGTGTGTGTGCGTGTATCTAGAATGGTATATATAGGTGTGTGTGTATGTGCTTCATGGATATGACATAGGCATATATGTTACTACAAGAAGAAAAGACTTTTCTTGACGGTTTTTCCCCATCAAAAAAGGGGTATCTTGACGGTTACGGATCCGTCAAGTAGGCCGGAGTCAAGAAAAGTCCCCCCTTTTCTTGGCGGTCGCTGGCAGGGCTTTTCTTGACGATTTTTGGCCGTCATATAAAGTAGTTTTTTTGACTGTTTTAGCCATCAAGATAGCAATGTTTAGAAACCGTCAATGTAGGTGAAAACTTTTCTTGACTTCGACCTAGATGACGGTTATTAGCCGTCAAGAAAATCTTCAATGAAAAGAACAGTTGCAGCAGGATTTAGTTAATTGTTGACGTTTTATAACCGTCAAGAGAAGCTAAATTTTGTATAGCCAAAATTTTATTTATAATTATACATAATGAATCGAACACACACATAATATCAATAATCCAGAAGATATACACACATCAAATAACTGTAATATCCAATTTTTATATTAACAAACTATATTGTTCATACACCACAAACTTCCAATATATCCAACCACAAACATCCAACACACGTCCAACCACAAACATATCCAACTAAAGTATGTATTTTTCGTACATCTTAAACATCAAAAACCTATATTTATATAAGTAAAAGCAGAATATGTAGCGAACCCAGGGCACATCCCTCCAATATTCATAGCACCTTCATTTTCTATGTAGTTCCTGAGAGAACAAGAGAAATATGTTTAATCATTTATATGTACATGTTTGTATAAAATGATAACAACTAAGAACAAAATAAAATAACAACAAGACCTACAAGTCAATGCATTAAACAAATTCTTATCAAATTGAATCTTTGATAGCTCAAACTGTTCAAGAAAAATTACAAAGAGAGCCAATTGAAACTATAACAATAATGTAACATGAAGGTCAAGCATTTTGACAAATGTAATGAATTAGAAAAATTGTATGAGCATGAATAAAAATAATTGTTGATAGAGTTATGTTCTGTATGATCTTCCTAAAATTCTTCAGAAAACAATATTCTCATTCATAATTAACTCTGAAATGCCTCCAGATTATTGGAACAACATAAAAACAAGTAAAGGATCTACCTGGACTTTCTAGTTCACCAATACCAATTCTCTCTACCTCAAGCTGTACAAACAAGGCAAAAGACAAGTAAAGGTTATGCACATGCTAAGATGTCCTTTCATATATAAGACTTATAATAGTACATAGATAAATGAGATTATTAGGCTGAAAGAAGGAAACTAATTATACCATTGCTCAAGCATGCTCCATATATTATGTAAAAGAATTGACGACAAAGAAAGGAGTTGGCAACAAAAAAATGATATTCTCATTAATCTCCCAATACTGTTAAAGCTTCTGCAATCAGAAATAGCTAAGATGTAATTCTCGGTACTAGTAATGTAGTATATTTACAAACACGTGTAATAATCCCCAAAAAAAATATTATAAAGCAACCCTACAAAGAGCTCAAAAGAGTAACAGGTAATGTATAGGCTCAGAGTTTAGAAAATGCTTCTTGGAAAATATTTCCAACCAAAATATGTACGAAATAAATAATCCCCAAAAAGAAGCTTCTTCAAATAAGTGATAATAAAAATATGAAGAATGTATCATTGAGAAGATAGTCACAAATTGAACCAACATAGCCACAAAACTGATACTAAATATGAAGGATGTATCAATGAGCACATATACTTTCTCATCATAGCCTAGTGTATGACCATAGGAAACTGGAACTCAAAATAAACTGCAGCGTATCATACATTGTCCAGTGTATCATTAGGACTGATACTTGAAAAAAAGGTGATATTTAAAGTGAAGAATGTCATGAAGACTGATACACTACCATGTCTATCACTTTCCTACAAAGGGCTCAGAAGACTAAACCAACGTAGCCAGTGCATCATTAAAATACTGATACTCAAAATAAAGAATGTATCATTGAGCAAATATATGTCCTCTTATAGCCCAGTCAACCACCTTCCCACAAAGGGCTCAGAAGACTAAACCAACATAGCCCAGTGTATCATTAAAAAACTGATACTCAAAATAAAGAATGTATCATTGAGCAAATACATGTCCTCATCATAGCCCAGTCTATCATAAAGGATACTTCCAGATGACCCTGATGACTCAAGATAAAGGATTCAGTTTCACTATATACCCCCTAGTATAAGAATGGAGTGTTGGCCCAATGATTGTATCATGTTTTTGAATATGGTTAATCTGTTAAATTCAGCATTTCATTATCACTAATCTTCATACTATCACTACAGCTTTTCTACTTATACTTATACCTTTGGTGATATGTGCTTATTGTTTTACATATTAGTGATATGAGTTTTCATTATATATATCTTAAATTTAATTGAGTTACCAAAATCAAAACTATGTTTTGATTATGGTTATTCAATTAAGTTTAACATTATGAGATCACTAATATTTATGCTATCACTATGGCTCTTATACTTAAACTTAGCATTGTCCTATCGTGCTTTATCTTATCATATTTGCTACATGTATATTGCTTTGTTCGTCTAACATGTACAGGCAGAAAATAATAAGCAAGATCAATGTGGACATATGCAATGAAGAAATTATAGTGGGCCAAAGACGACGGATCCTACAAGATTTCTCTGAACCACCCGACGACATCTCCAGAGCCACGCACTCGGGGGTTCCGCTGCCCGGTCAGTGGACGGACGTCGAGGGGGCAGCGTACCCCAATGGGGTTCGGGGACGATGCCCCCGAAAGGTATTCAGTTTTCACAAACTGGATATCTTTGGACAGCTGCCGTAAAGGAAGAAGTCGATATCTATCAAGGAAAGAAGCCATGCCATTATCATTTCAGGTCTCTGAAGAAGCCTGCATATGCTACAGTATATCTGGAGTCTGTAATAAGTCTTAGGAATAATTGTAAACACAAAAAATGGATGGTAAAATCAAAAGCTAGGGTAAAAATTAGCCTATGATCATTTTCGGATGAAAATTGGCATACCAACGGTATACCGGTCTATACCTACGGTATACCGATTTTTGTTTACAGAAAGTTTCTGTCTACAAAATCGGCATACCGACGGAATACCGATCTATACCGAAGGTATATCGATTCAGTAACGTTGAAAATCCAACGATCAGATTTCGAACATTTAATGATCCCAACGGCTATATTTCTAGCCGTTGTAATTCCAGATCGGTATTTCGACGGTATACCGGTTCGTACCGACGGTATATTGATCGCTGACTGAAAAGATGCCTTTGAGCTCTTTTTAATGCTTTAGTTATAAATAGCCTTGAACCCCTTCATTCAAGGTTGATGCTTTTTGCCTAGATATTTCTAAACCACCAAAGTCTATCCACAACTACAAAGCTTTCATTGGCTATCCATAAATTGCGTTAGAGTTAATTGAGTTGAAAAGTGAGATCTTCATCTTGTTGTATAAGAAGATCAAAACCTATTGTGAAAGGTTGAAGTTGGAGGGTCTTCGGATCCAAACTCTCGGTTGAAGATGGAGAGTCTTCGGATCAAAACTCTCGGTTGAAGTCGGAGAGACCTTCGGACTAAAGCTCTCGTGTAAGAAGTTGGTGAGCCTTCGTATGAAAACTCACGTTGTACTATTTGTGATAATAGTAGATTAAAGCCGGAGAGAGTTTCGGGACTGGAGTGCCCCTTGGGAGGATACCATGATACATCGGGTGTCGGTATTGTTTTGCTTCTTCTCTTGCACTTATATTTTTAAATTGCTCATTAGCTTGTGCTAAGTGCTTGATTAGTTAGCTTGACCCTATTCACCCCCCCTAGGGTTTCTACATGGAGAACATAGGTACCCAATAAACAAAAAATAGTACCCAAAATATGTAATTATGATTCTCAAGCATCTAAGAAATGTCCATGTTTCTACTTATCTGGAGAGGAGCTCGGCACCAAGACACTCCTGGCAGTCACGCCTGTATCATGTAACCAGCCACTGTCACTGTCACTCTATGCCCACAAACTTAAGAAGAGAACATATCTGCATAATCACGGCAATACTCCAAAGTTGTTTGATGAGATATAAATAAGATATACACATGGTAACGACAATACTCCAATCAACAAACAACAAACTTAAAAATTATGTTTGCAATATATCATAAATAACATGGACAAATTCATAATCTGGAAATTTGCAAATCGAAATCCAAGGGAAAAAAATCTGTTGGCCATTGTTCCATGACCACAAATCGATTGACCTGCTCAAAATATTGTATCTATGGGAACTGTACACATGTTACTTGATCACTAAACTTGTTAGCTCTTCACTTGTATGCTTTTCCAATTTGGAAACAAGCACAGAAATCCAAGAGAGAATAATAAACTACCTATTGTTCCATAACCATAAACTAATTGACCAACTCCAGTGTAATGAAACAAAATGGACCAGGACAAAAAAGGACTTGTTACAATTTGCAAATTAATGTATGAAAAAAAAAAAATTAATGCTTAAAACAAGTGAAGTAGTATGTCCTTTTTTTGTTTGTGTGCATGCAAATATATCTATGTTGGGGGAACTGTACAAATATAAGCAAGAAGTCAGGTAACTTTGACAAGCACATTATATCTATATGCTGGCTACCTTCAGATATCCAGTAAGAACCAATAAAAATATTGTATTCTCACTCAAAAACTTTTAGATAAACCTATTTTTACCTCAACGATTATAGAGTAGGCTAGGCTAAAGTATAAGAAAAATTATCAACCTAACACAATATATAACATGTTTCAAATTATGTAATATTACATTCAAGAAACAGAGGGTAAATGGGGTTTGTATCTGTACCATATCCATACCCGTGTTAGTGTCCATATTCATTAAACATGTAAAATGAGCGTCCCAGTGCCACGAGGCTTCCCGCTTACACAAGATCTGGGGAGGGTCAAGATATATGTATTAATGCAACATGAGTGACTTATTGTACCTATTTGAAAATGTCCGTTGTCCTTATGCATAGTCTTGCAATAGCCTTACAAGAATATGTAAGATTTAAATTTTACAACATAAATTGGGTAAAAAGTTTGTGTATATTAGGTAGACTCTAAGAACTAGGCTCCTTAGTAACTATAATATCCTCTCACAAGTAGGATAAAATCACATCATCCACTACTTGGATTTCTCCCCAACTTCTTCTAGCAAGGTTTTGTTTTGTACTGACTTTTTTAAGGCCAAGGAACTCGTCAAGACCAATGGTAGCTAACCCCAAAGGAATAAGGGGGATCTGGTGACTGTCATCATAGAACAATGCAAATATTGCTTGAAACTACAAATATGAATAATTTTATATAGATTAAATATGGAGTCTTGAAGGTTTGAAACAATCAAACCCTGGACTTGGTATCTGTTTGTATCTATTTGCATTTCATCAAATAAATAATCCCAACACACGTGTACAAAAAATTCTTTTGCTCCAAGGAAAAACATAGGAAACACAGACCCTTAACATTAAAAATAAATTATGCATGTGTCATATCGTCTCCAACACAGTGGACACAATAGGTGGATGCTACAGTTGGAAAGTCAATAAAAGCATATCCACGTGAAATGCCAGAATTTTATTCCAATGGATACCACTATGGGATTGGTATCGGACTAGACATGCCAAAACTGATACGTCCGATACGTATCGACTTATATTATAAATCTTCTTTTTTATTTTTCAGTGTTATGTATGCCTTGTCAAACAACCTGATACATAACGCAGGCGCCTAGTATTGTTGGCATATTAGCAACAAGAAATATCCATATAGATATTACTGATGTATCATATACTTGTTTCAGATGTCATTTATCATTTATCTTAATGAGAATAAAATGATGCTATATTATGTTAGTTATTAATGTAGTTAAAAACTGAACAAATTTGCAAGTTGTTCTAACTTGGAGAAGTTTGACTCTCTTTTCCACAATTAGACTTGATAGTGATTTGGTTTTTTTGTTGTGATTGAATTCTATATTATTTGTACCTTTAAAGTTAAATTCATATCATATGGAGATCATAGACTTGTTTGAGGTCTCATTTATCATATCTGATAATGAATGTGTGAAGCTAGAGGACTAAGAAAATTTTTAACTTACAATAGGGCTTTATTATTTTCGGACGGTAATTTTTTTAATATTGCTTGTTGTGCTCTTGGCAAGCTTAAGAATTAGATCCAATACAAATGGATATTGGTGGATGGTGGCTAGATCTTCTTAACTACTTGTCCAATTATTCGTCCATTATACCATCTATTATGCAGACTGTTTATGCACCTATTTAACCATCGTAGGCACCTACATATTTGTCAACTTTTTTTTGTTTCAATACTAATTTTTTCTGCTAATTTTTCTATTGGAGCCCCAACACGTCCTAGTACAAAAATTCCCATGACCGTTCATCGGCCATGCCTCAAGCCCGTCCTTCTCTTCGTCGTCGTCGTCCTCCTCCTCCTCCTATTCTCTCCTTACGGTCCCTGTTCTTTGCACCTCAAAATTATACTCCAATAGAAAATGTAAAGAAAACCCAAACTCAAAATCTTAAAAAAAATCTAAACCCTAAAATTTAAAGCAAATCCAAACATAGCCATACGCAGAGAAAGATTCAAATCCAAGTTCACTCACGAAAAAAAACCCTAGAATAAGAAAAAAAAAAAGGAAAGAGAAATCAGACCTAGGTCGACGTCACTATCGTCGAGAACGTCCTCCTCATTGTCGAAATCGACTTCGATGGCTCTTCTTCTTCCTGTCAGCTTCTTTTGGTCAGGGACCGAGGAGATGTCAGCTTCTTCCTGTAGACCGTTAGGGAGAGGGATTTTTGAGTAGAGAGAGAGGGGGGTTTAGAGTAGAGGGAGATTTCTGATGGAGGGAGAGGAATTTTTGAGTGGAGAGAGAGAGCGGGGTTTTGGAGTAGAGGGGGATTCATGATGAAGGAAGAGGGTTTTTTATCGAGATCGATCGAAAGATTGGTCTCTGGTTCATAGATAAAAAAGAAACACCAACCGTCAATAAATATAGAAAGTTTGAAAAATTATTATAATGGCAGTTGAAAAATCGTGGCAATTTTTCCACACATACATTAGTTGACGGTTATTACCGAACCATCACTAAATAAAATAGTATTTCTTGACGGTTCCTCTAAAACCGTCAACTATTATGCTATAAAATTGCTAAATCAACATAAAATGTGTCCTTTCTTAACGTAAAGCATACATTAGCATAAATCGTAGCAATTTTCCCGCACATACATTAGTTGGGATATAGAAATAGCTTCCAGTTGTAGCTTGTGAGTGTCAATAAGCAGAGAGTAGTATGTGTGTAGGCTTGTGCATTTGTGTAGGAGTAGGCAGTAGATGATATGTGAGTGTAAATAGTGTAGTGAGATATAGGTACTAGTATGTGTGTGTAAGAGGGACTTAGCAGCAAATGCTGCAACGTGCAGCACTAGGTGATGCAGTTGAGTGTTATAGGGATAGGGTGTTCCTAGATAGGGCTTGGTAGCAGCTGCCAACAGCTTAATTGAACTACATTTAGTCCATATGGTTGAACTATAGTTCAGGCAAGCTGTAGAGACCAAAATCATATAGTACAGGAAATGTGATTATAGTAGCTACAGTTAGCTATGTAGGCTGTACTAGGAAGGAAGATAGCAACTATTGTGTATATATGGTACCGAAAAATTAGAAATAGTAAGAATCAGTGACTGTGTAGGTTTTGTGTGCAGGCAGTCAGGGAGGGAACTTACTGTAGGGTGTAAATCTGCAAGTAATGATAAAGGTTCAACCTGTATGCAAGAGTGTGGTCAATAGCCGTGAGATTAGTGTATACTATTAAGAGAAACTATACTTGTAGGGGACTATGAAGAAGCAGCAGTAGCTATAATTGGAGGAAAATAGCAACAGTGGCTGCACCTAGTGTGCAGTAGTCTCAAACTGCATAGGCAGTGTTAGCAGCAGTCATTGCATAGCTAGCAGTAGTTGTTGCTGCCTGTGTAGTGCCCTACTCCTCGCGGTAAACTATGTTATACCCACAACTAGTTGACTCATCCTCGACTGAGTATTTGGAAACCTTTGTCGGTATCGTTTGATCATGAACAAATTCAATAAACCTTTCCAACTGATGGATCGACTTTCATTAAAATGTGTACAAGAGTTTTCGTTGGATGTTTTCTTTCGATGTTTGATTTTTATAAATACGTTTTCGTGTTGGTTTTCGATGATTGGTTTTCATTGTTCGATTTCATGGTATTTCGTATTCATTCCGAATCTTGAGAGAAAGAGATCGAAGTATCCTAATCAAATGTTCGTACCAATATAGGACGCTTAGGCGGAGCATGATCGGTGCATGAAGTCCCTGCTACTCTCGAATAAGATTTAGTATTGGTGAGTTGCTTTTACCAAGCTACCATTTATCTCCATGCCCTAATAAAAATGATCGCTAATACACTCTTTTGTTGCGTTCCCTTGATCTATGATACCAAAACAACAAAAGATAAGAATAAAGTTATAAATCAGATGCTAAATCATAGAGCTGCTGCTTCACTCGTTTCAACATAAATGGTTACATGCTGCCTTACTACGCTGCAAAGATATTTTTGTTAATGTTACTAAAATTACATGATAGAGATGATACGACTTGCCGTATAGAGAATAGAAATGAGAGAAAATAGAAATTCTGAAATGTTGCATAGTTGTTGTAATAGAGATTTATCTGATAGAGTTGCATTGACGCATTGGCCTCGGAAGGCTTGTGCACAAGGGCAATCTGGAACACTAGAACCACTTAGCCTAGGGGATTATAATAACACCCAGAGGTAAAGAGACCTCGCATTCAGGGGGATGTTCATTGTCTATCAGCGATGAGCTGAACCAAAGAGTCCCAGCGACTAATCATGAAAAATAATTCGTAGTCCACCATCTAGTTAGGTGCATGCATATAATCAGAGTTTATTGCAAACCTAATACTAAATGTAGAGATGGAAAGTATGCTTTATAGATATGTAAATTGTGTTAATCCTTATCTTGTGTAGGGATGGATCGATGGCCGTGGGTAAGAATCACTATATAAATGATGATCTCTTGTTTATGTTTTTTATTTTGAATTGCTTAAAAAGAACCTAGACAAGTAGAAAGATCACTAGTAAATAACTATTAGCTTCATATGTTGATTTAGTGAAGATTTATGTGAGTTCGACTATAGTCGTTCACCAGTACATGTTGTATAGTGACCCACGTTATGGTTATCATTTCAGATAGCAAAGAGACAGAGGGATTTTGAGAGGCGCTAGAAGCTTGTCCAATCTAGTAGAATATTGTTCGATCGCCTCGAAGACTTCTACTTCCAGTTCAATAAGTTTTCCTTTGAAGGTCTCTTTATCTTTATGAAATAAAGGGATATGAGTATGGATATTATGGCTATTTTGCAAAAGTGATTTAAAAAAGAATGATATAAGCCAAGCTATGGCCTTTTTAGTCGCAAACAATGTACTTGTATTCCTATTAAGTTATCAATAAAAAGAAGTATTGATATTTCAATTCTCTTTGTCAAATATTTGGTTTTTTGCATTTAATTATTCTGTTTGCATTGTGTTTCGTTTAGTCTAGTTGTATTGTGTATGTACTGGCCTTCTGCAAGCGCAACGTAGGCTTGCATGGCATCATGCCCAAGCGAGGACGAATGATTTTGTAGAGATCAAAATAAGGATGAATGATCCTGGGATCGGGGCTTGACAAAGTGGTATCAGAGCACGATTTTACGTCCTTGGCCTTTTTCAAAAAATATATAAATTACTTCGATGATTTTCAGTGGTCCCGATTTTGAGTTATGAAAACTAATGTCCCATACAATATGTCCATAAAATATTATGAGACTAACAAAAGTTACACTCTTTTGTAGAGGAATGATAAGGAGAGGTAGTCAGGATCCTCCTCGAGCATCGAGCTCGACCGATCCAGTGGAGCGAATATTGGCCTTAATGGAAGTTCAGCGAAAACAAGCTGAAGAGCATAGCATAGCCCAATAGAGGTAGATGGATGCCTTGTCCCAAATAATATCTTCGATTGCGGCCAATCATAATACCCCCGCAGTGACCAATCCAACTGGAACTCCCGAGATTGGGCCCGTGGATGCCGGTGAACCACAACAGGCTCGCAAGAAACCATTTGAGCCATCGGATTTCCTGAGTGCGAAGCCTCTAGAGTCTGAGGGAAGGATGTCACCAGATAAGGTGATGGATTGGATTAAGAAGATGGAACGTTCGTTCTTTTTTATTGGAGTTCCTAGCAGCAAGAAGGTGGCATGTGCCACCCTACAGTTATGATTGTATGCAGATGACTGGTAGGAAGCTACGAAGCCAGAGCTGCACGCCAAGGCTAGAGGTAGAAAGATTACATGGACCATGTTTAAGAGTGTTGTTCTGGAAAAGTATCTTTCTCCTGTAGTCTGTCAAAAAAGGAAGATGAATTCATGACGCTAAAACAAAGGAATATGTCCGTTGAAGACTATCAGTCAGAATATTCCAAACTCGCCAAGATTGCTGGATCGATGCTACCTAATGAGAGGACTCGCATGAACCGATTCATAAAGCGTCTGAGCGATGACATTAAAAAAAGATGTCCTGAATCGAGATTGTGAGTCGTATACCAAGGCCTTTGAGGCGGCGGTACAGATGGAACAATTTAGCCTAAGAAGTGCACTAAAAAAAGTTCAGGCTGGTCGTAATCGATCTACTAAAAGATACTATGATGGTAAGAAAGAGACAAAGGGGAAACCTCGCAACAGAATTGAGTGCACTTTCTACAGCAGACAATGTCATACGAGAGAAAGTTGTCGTTTCCTTAACAACGAATGTTATAACTGTAGTCAAAAGGGACATGGTTTTATAGATCGCCAGAACAAGAGACATGTGGCACAAAACCATGACGATACTGTAGATCATGGGCCAATGCAGGACCCACCCCTGATACAAGATAATTCGCATGATGAGCAGCTGCGGAGGCCTCGTGTTTTCAATCTGATGACACTCCAGCAAGATCGGGACCTTGATGGAGGTGAGTTATCCTTTAAGTTTTGAGGACACAAATTTTTCTCGGTTGGTTATTATGTAGTGCCCTACTCCTCAAGGTCCACTATGTAATACCCATGGCTTGTTGACTCAGCCTCGACTGAGTATTGGGGAAACTTTTGTCGGTATCAATTGATCACGAACGAAATGCAATGAACCTTTCCAACTAATGGATCGGCTTCTATTGAAATGAGATCAAGGGTTTTCATTGGATGTTTTCTTTCGGTGATTGATTTTGGCGAATGTGTTTTCGTGTTGGTTTTTGATGATTGGTTTTTATTGTTCGCTTTTATCGCATTTCACATTCATTTTGCATCTTGAGAGAAAGAGATTGAAGTATGCTAATCAAATGTTAGTACCAATGTAGGACGCTTAGACGGAGCATGATCGGTGCGTGAAGTCCCTCCTCTCGAATAAGTTTTAATTTTAGTAAGTTGCTTTGACTGGGCTGCCATTTATCTCTACGTACCTAATAAAATAATTTCTAGTCTATTCTTTTGTTGTGTCCCTCTGATCAATGATACCGTAACAACAAAAGATAAGAATAAAGAAATGAATCAGATGCTAAATCATAGAAATGCTGTTTGACTCGTTTCAATATGAATGGTTACATGCTCCCTTACTACGCTGTAAAGATATTTCTGTTAATATTACATGATAGAGATGATACGGCTTGCCGTACAGAGAATATAAATGAGAGTAAATGGAAATTTTAAAATGTTGCATAGTTGTTATAATAGAGATTTATCTGATAGAGCTGTATTCACACAGAAGGTCTTGGACAACTTGTGCATAAGGGTAATATCTAAGATCGGTTCTGGGGTACTGGAACCTCTCGGTCTAGGGGGATTAGAGGAACATCGTGAGGTAAAGAGACCTCGCAATCTGGGGGAGTATTCATTATCTATTAGCGACGAGCTGAACCAAAGAGTCCTAGCAGCTAATCATGGGAATGACATGTGGACCACCATGTAGTTAGGTACATGCATATAATCAGAGTTTATTGCAAACCTAACACTAACTGCAGAAATGGAAAGTATGCTTTATAGATATGGAAATTGTGCTAATCCTTGTCTGGGGCAGGGATGGACTGACGACCATGGGTAAGAATCACTATATAAGTGATGCTCTCTTGTCTATGCTTCTTATTATGAATTGCTTAGAAAGAACCTAGATAAGTAGAAAGATGACTGGTAAATAACTATTAGCTTCACATGTTGATTTAGTGCAGATTTATGTAAGTTCGGCCATAGCCGTTCACCAGTACCTGTTGCATACTGACTCGCGTTGTGGGCATCATGTCAGATAGCAAAGAGACAAGGGAATTTTGAGAGGCGTCGGAAGCTTGTCTAGTCTAGTGGAACATTTTTCGATTGCCTCAAAGCTTTCTATTTCCAATTCAGCAATTTTTCTTTTGAATGTGTCTTTATATTTATGAAATAAAGGGCTATGATGTATGGGCGTTGTGGCTATTTTGCAAAAGGGTTTCTACAAAGAATGATGTAAGCTAATTAATGGCATTTTTAGTCGCAAGCAATATACTTGTATTCCTATCAAGTTATCAATAAAAAAAGTATTGCTATTTCAATTCTCTGTATCAAATATTTGGTTTTTTATATTTAAATGTTCTGCTTGTGTTATGGTTTGTTTAGTCCAGTTGTCTTCTGTATGTACTGGCCTTGTGCAAGTGCAACTTTGGCTTGCACGGCATCACGCCCAAGCGAGGACGAACAATCTTGTGGGATTGGGGCATGACGACCTGACCAGGCTGTTGTAGGGAAAAATTATACAGAAAATATACAGCAGGCTTAGTAACAGAGTAGAATCTATGTGCAGTATGGGAAAGATTACAGTGGGAAGGCATGTGCCTGCACCTGCTTAAGTATATCTGGAGTCTGTAGTGAGTCTTAGTAATAATTGTAAACACAACAAATGGATGGCAAAATCAAAAAGTAGGGTATATAATATCGTAGGACCACATTTGGACAGTCAGACGAAAGATCCGACGGATCTCCGTGAAACACCAACGGATGATCCAAATGGACCACAAAAAACCTTCTATGAACTTTCGGATTATCCAACCGAAGTCCAAAAAAATCTGATGTATAATTCGAATTGTTACCGTTCAAAATCCAACAGTTGGATCATGTCCCATAAATGAGCACAATGGCTCATTTTATAGCCGTTGCACTATGCAGGCGGAAGATTCGAGGGACGATCACGGATGACCGACGGATCTTCGGTCCGGTGACTGAAAGTTGTATTATTTGCACTTTTCATTATTTGGTTATAAATAGCCTTCAACCCCAAATTTTTTATCTACCAAAGCCTATCCACAAACAATTCTACCAAAGCTTTTACTTGCATATCCACAAATTGTGTTTAGAGTGTTCTTGAGTTACAAAAATGAGATCTTCATCTTTGTTGTTAGAAGATCAAAAACCATATTGTAAAGAGGTTGAAGTATACAAGTCTTCGGATCAAATCTTGTGTGAAGTTGGAGAGTCTTCAGATCAAAGCTCTCGTATATTGTAGTCGGAGAGCCTTCGGATCAAAGCACTCGTGTAAGAAGTTGGTGAGGCTTCTGATCAAAGCTCATGTTGCAACTATGACAATAGTAGATTAAAGCCGAAGAGAATTCTCGGACTGGAGTGCCCAAGGAAGGATACCAGGATACATCGGGTGTTGGTATTTTTATTGTTTATTCTCTTGCACCCTCAATCTTTAAATTGCTCATTAGCAATCTTTTTGTGCTTGATTAGGAAGCTTGACCCTACTCACCCCCCCCCCACTCTATGGTACTTTCACACATGTCAAACATCGTCTTGATCTTAACGACCAATCATGAATTAAGATGCACAAGAATTACATGTTTGTTGTAAAATGAGGCTGGTGGATATGATAATATCACGTATAGTAAAAAAGATTATAGAAATATGATCAAAGAAATAATATGACTACGACTTGGAGAGGGAGATGCAATAGCTATTATGAGATATTTTTCCAAGAAGGTAAGAGAGAACACATGGTTTAATTTTATTCTGGACTCACTACTACAAAAATGGTTAACAATGACGGCCAAATATACCAATTGACCACATTTGTTTGGCCGTCATCTACGTAGGTGTCATCTTTATCATGAAAAAATAATGACAGCTCGACACTCATCTTTATTTTATAAATTTGACTTGTATGTGTCATCTTTATTTAGAAAAGATGACTTCTATGTGTCATCTTTATTTACAAAAGATAACTTTTATCGTGAGAAAACAATTGATCAACACGTCATCATTATTTACAAACGATGACTTTTATGCGTCATCTTTATTTACAAAATATAATTTTCATGCGTTATCTTTATGAATAAAAGAGCTCAACGCATGTCATCTTTATTTATAAAAGATGACTTTTAAGCATCATTTTTATTTATAAAAAAATGACTTCTATGCGTCATCTTTATGCACAAGAGAGCTCAACGACGTCTTCTTTATTTATAATAGATGACTTTTGTGCATCATCTTTTTTTATAAAAGATGAATTTTATGCGTCATCTTTATGTTTGAAAGACGAATTTTATGTGTGTCATTAAATGTCCGTCATTTGTATAGTACCCAATTTTGCATTTGTATCCTACAATTTGTATTTTGTAACAATTATCTCATATAAGGAAAACAAGGAAGAAGAAAAGTAATATGTAACACCAACCAAAAACACTTTATTTCATAATTATTCAAAGTGCCAACAATGAACTAAAACAATAATATTTCAGCCTCAAAAAATTTAAACATAAATTATCAATGCTTCAAAATTTAATGCATAATTTTTACATATGGTGTTTATTAACAGTATCCACGATCAATTTCACCAGTTCTCCTCTGATTTCATCAATTTCTCTGGTATTTCGCCACCTCTCCTCTGATTTCGCCAGCTCTCATCTGATGGACTAATCCTTTTTTTTCTAACAAACTACAAATAAACACAAAATCAAATACTATGTTAATGACGTAATGTAATACCAATACAACCAATATTACATTAATAAAACCATCTTAACAACTAACTTACCACATTTTCTAATCTGGTAGTAGGAAGTTGAAATATGTTCTTTATATATTTAACAATCTCGAGATAACAACAAGCATTTTGGTAAAACATTAACAATCTTGAGATAATAGTAGGCATTTTTTGAGATATTAGAAATGTCTCGTTTAAACATTATTATAATTAATTATATATTTTGGTGATGGCACGATGATCATGTAAGTATCAAGGTATAATTGTCTTTGTTTCCTCACAAGAACTACAAATTTCAGCACACATATCATTTGGAAAAACTACACCAAGTTGAGCTTCCAATCACTAATGTTATCAAAGCTTACCAATGCACAACAAGTATCCTCAGTTAAATTATAAATATACTAATGCACATACAAAAATTACAAAAATTACAGAATTATGAAAAAGAAATAGCAACACAAATAGCTTTAGTTGGTCATACCTTGCTCCACATGCAAAGTCAAGAAAAATGGAAAGAAGAAAAACAAAAACTATGGTATTGGTCTTCCCCCATTGATACTGGTCATCCTAGCTCCACCTAGGAACTCTGGCAATTCATTGACAGAAACACATATGGGTTGAGATAATTTGAAATGCTCTGGCTACAATAACATTAACAAACGCAAAATTACTGACCACAAGAGTGATAATTGAAATCTTCTCGTACAAGAGATTCATGACGATGTCAAGAATCGGTGCAACTGTAAATTAGAATTTAATGGACTTCAGACTGAACATTAGCGTGTCAAACGTAATAGCTTTTATAAGGTTGAGACTTGAGATAATAACAATAGGGACGAAATACAAACAATCAACTAGCCAACTCAAAACAACAATGGTATAGCCCACCAAATTCTATGGTATAACAAAAACTTGTCTTCCTCTTATGTCACTGAACAATTAGTCATCTAACAAGAACAAGAAAATAAGAAAGCCAATAAACTTTCTATAGGACAAAAGCTAAATTTCAATTCACATTGTCAATAACTAAGTAAAGAGTACAAGTTATAGCGAAACTTGTAGCATGAATGTTTGTTGATTATCATAGAGCCTATGAACTTTGCCACCGTTAACAATTTACCATTAGATAACCATCAACTTAAGCCCAAGCCATGGTTGAACTATTCGTATAGCTTTGCAGATGCTTGTCCCTAATGCTTATGAAAACTGGCCTTCATTGCAAAGGCAAAAATAAATAATACTACTTGGACCTCCCAACTAATTACCTACAACCTCAAGAATGTCAGATGTCCACATAGTAAGGTTGCCCATCAAGAGTTTCATGATCAAAGTGTCCTCCTTGTACGATTCTTCGCTCAGGGAATCTAACGCTGAAATAGCTTCATCAAAAGCTTGTTTGATATGGTGGCAAGCCTAAATAGAGTACTTATATTCATGATGTAGGACCGTTGAGCACCTCTATAGGGGGGTGAATATAGTGTGTGTGTGTGTAGCAGAAATTAATCACCAATTAAAAATATTAAACAGTTATATATTATGGCAGATAAAAGACAGTAAATAAAATACGGTAAAGTAAGAGTCAAGAATTCAAACTCAGTGAACACCATGATGTATACTGGTTTTCCTCTGAGAGGACTAGTCCAGTCGCGAGTACTCTTGCTCGCTGTTAATCCACTATGGCACAAGCTTTAACTGAGCGCTTGCAACTCTTACAACACTGTACTTGGTGACAAGTATACGATCGATTTCACAACACCGTGCTTGGTGACAAGCGCACGACCGGCTCCAGAAGGCAATTAGAAAACTAGAACGTTTTTTGAATACAACCTCCGATACAACTCTTCAACACCAAACTCTAGATTAAACAGGAACTGTACTTGCTTAGCTAAGAGTCGTAAAGGCTTAGATATGAACGTAAAAAGCTCAGAAAACTTTAGATAAAAAAGAGATGAGATGAGATGAAAATGGGATGATTTAAAATGAATGGTAATCTCAACTCTATTTATAGTATTTTTTGGGGGACCGAACTCGGGCAGAGTTCGGATGCAAGAATTTCGCATATGAACGTTGGATGCAGATTTGGTGGGAACTGTATTTTGAATTTACCTAGACTGAACTTGGGCCGAACTCGGACCGAACACGGTCAGAGTTCTGCTGGGTCAGAACAGTAAGGAATGGGCCAAATTTGCATAGGCTTTGGGCCTTTTGGAATTATAGATTTTTGGGATACGTAGGTAGGCTTATTTTTGTTTGTGGACTGGAAAAAACCTAAGCCAGTACCGATCCGATCAATCTCACATTTTTCCTATACTCAATAAAAGGAAAAATACAGAATAAATATGAAAACTAATAGCCCATTTAATGACGCCTTTCTCCTGACAATAATTCTTTGTTGTATATGTCCTGGTTTGATCATGCTTACTGCTTGTCTGCAAGTACATGTTAGACGAACAAAATAATATGATGTAGTATGTACAAGCATAGCAATATGATATAGACCATTTAGGACAATGCTAAGTTTATAGGACAATGCTAAGTTTATAGGACAATACTAAGTTTAAGTAGCGACATGATAGTGATTACATGAATATTAGTGACATCACTAGTTAAACTTAATTGATTAGCCAGATTCAAAAGCATGATATAATTATTGGGCTAACACATGAGACTTACAATAACATTAAGGTGCAAATTGTACATAAGTTCCTGCAATGTAACATCATACAAACCATTTAGGTAAGTTAATAATTTCATAATAGAACACTAAAAAAATCAATAATCAAAATACCACAAGATTTATCAAACATAAAACTAATATTTTATAATAAAATACAAAACATCACAACATATCAAACAATAAAATATTGTTATTATGGCAAGAGAATTTACAAAACTGCAAAAGGAAACAAAATATTGTTATTATGGCATAACTGGTACCTACTTCACCTTGTTTGTCTATGATGTACAAAACCATTCTTGGCCTTTATCCTGACAGAACTTGTACCTACATCTCAAGAATTGTGGAAAACTGGGTACCGAGACAAATATATATAGTGCCCCCAAATTTTTCATAGTTTGCTCAATGCAACGACACTGGACATGTGTTTTGAAGTAAACTTGAGAACTCTAATAAAAAAAATTTCCTATAGTAATATCCAAAACTAGAAAACTGATCTGACACTCAAATCGAAAGCAAGATAACCTACAATTGTGCGCTCGAAACATTGAAATCGACCCAAATAAAGTTAACATTATTTACATTTTGATAAATGAATGGAAATGAAGTTAACAACATTTACTCAATTTCTAAACTGATTCGGGCCGCCATTGACATGAACAAAGAGAGATACATTCGTGCTCGTATCATGAATCCCAGAAATTAGACTAGCCTATATCAGAAATGGTTCAGTAGAGGTAATTATAAATGCAAAAAGGTTTTGGATTTTCTTTTTAAAATATATTTTGACTTTTGAATTCAGGCAACCTTTTATTATTTTCTTTTCTGCCTTTTTTAACCATTAGGGCATGTGCGAGCATGCCTAATCACCTCCATTTGTATAAAATGGTTTTCAATAATACCAAAGTTCTAGAAATAAACTAAACAAAAGGCTTTTTTAAACTAAGTAACTATTTACAAAGACAAGCTCCAAGAACCCTAAAAAACTTAGTTATGGTCATAGCCTATAATATTATTAGATGAAATGGTTAAGGGTATTGGAGAATGCAATACAACAGACATATAGTCTAGTGTTCAAATCTTTAGAAAATAACGAGTTGACAAAGAAATGTTTGTTATGGTCAGAGCCTACCTGAAAAATTCTTATGTTACAAAAGAAGATAGGAATTTTATGACTAATACACCTAAGAAATATTACTTCCACCTGAAAACTATGAAACTATTCGAGATAGTTCACAAGCTTGTGGAATGCAACCAAACAATTCCCTATACCGTTTCCTTTTTCAGAGATGTCAAAATCTATACTATGCCCCCATGTGTTTAGTATAATTGCTTTTTGAATGTCATAACCAAATCAGGAACATCTATCTCTTAACCAAACATGCCTAGGAATCACGAATACTCCATGAACCAATCATGTGCCCATGTAGTATCGCGTCGGACACAACACAGGCACTCAAAATCAAAATAGGGTATGATAAAAGTGTTGTGTGCTTGTTCCCGTATCCATAACAAGCCATGTCAATATTTGCGCCCATACAGTATAGTTATGTACTAACTAATTTTAGTTCATTCAACAAGTGATCATAAAATCAAAAAGTGAATAAACTTTTCAGGATGGATCGATAATTTAAGATGTAGAAATTATAGTCATACACAATCAACATGTAAGTCATAGCATTTATATGTACAATGATCCTAAAACTTCAAACAGAAGAATAATAAGAACATTAATTTAAAGCTAAAGAAGGAAAGGAAGAACGGCAACATATTTAGGGTTTTGGTGGTTTGGGGGAGGAGAGGAAGATCGGAACAACTTGTTCATCTCCTTCTTAGCCACCACCTCCTTCATTCTTACCCATGTCGCCACTATTGAATCCACCTCCAGCGTCGTAGCCTCCGCCTCCCCTTATATCGCCTCCGTGGCCATCGCCAACATATCCTGCTCTGCCACAGTTCAATATTTAGGGTTTTTATGGTTTGGGGGAGGAAAGGAAGATCGAACTTTTTAGGTTTTTATTAGCAAGGGGATGCCGCCACAGAAGGAACATCGGCGGAGAAGTGGAGGAAGTTTTTGGGGGAGAAAAGTTTTGACTTCGGTTGAAGTTTTAATTCTCCGTAAAAAAAACCCAAACTTTTGAGCAGAAAATAGAATGGTACCGTACTATGGTTTAACTATTTTTGGATTATAGAAGCATGAAAAAGAACAAAGAAAAACCCATGCGGCTCCAACAGAAGGATCCTTATGCGGCTCGAAAATCCAGTAGAAACTCATGCGGTTCAAAGTCCTCTAGAGCCTCATGCGGCTCGGATAGCTCTATGCGGCTCAGAAAACAGCCACGTGGCCCGAAACAGTTCTCCCCTACAGCTGGCCATAGCAATTGTCGCATTCAATTCCCGGACGACAGTTCTGACAACTGACAGCTCTGACATAAAGTCGCATTAATGGATCTGGCATGATGGCGTGTTCCTAGGAAAAAGGAGAAAATCTTTTATAGCTGACATAATCCACCAACTCCAAAGTTCCCTATGCGGCTGTAACACCTATGCGGCTGCAACACCTATGCGGCTACCATCCTTATGCGGCTGTCATCCCCATGCGGCTGCCCGTTTCACGCGGCTTCCCGCTTCATACGGTTGCCTGCTTCATGCGGCTGCCCGCTTCATGCGGCTGGCCGTTTCATACGGCTGTCCGTTTTATGCGGCTGTTCGCTTCATGCGGCCGCCCGCTTCATGCGGCTACTACCTTCATGCGGTCGCTAGCTTCATGCGGCTTGGGTAGTGGGGGGCCACCCGTATGCGGATCACTTAGAGAACGCGTTCATGCGGCTCCGTCAAGACATCCCACTCATGACAAGATGAGACACGTGGCTGTTTTATCCCCTCGTGGCCATGGCTGCTCGCAAATCCTGACGACCAGATTTAGTGCAATTACCATTATTACCCAAATCAAATCAGATTTGTTGTAATCAAAAGCAAATTGAACACGTGGCAGGAGATCCGAGCTTCCAAAGATTCATGACAATCAGCATTAATTGACCATACAGATTTAGCGCAATCAAGAGTCAATGGCCCAGATGTAATGCAATCACAATTAATGGCCCAGATGATTGGCTGCCGACTTTTCAAGGGACAATCATTGCAAACCCTAATGATTCCACCCCAATCCTATAAATAGCAAGGTGTCATTCCCTTGCAAAAGAGCCCTAATCCAAAACCGAAAAAAAATAGCAAGGTGCCATTTCCTTGCAAAAGAGATCCTCTCCACCCGGCTGAACACACAGAGAGACAAAGGCGCGCACAGAAGAGTCTTCCCATCTTGAGAGCAGTTCTTCACCGGAGCCAAGGCTACGTCTGATCGTCCAAGGAGTAAGGCAGAGCGGCCGTCGCTTTCCCGAGCCTCTACCGTCACCCCCCAGAATCAAAAATAAACAATCGTACTTAGATTGTTGTACCTAGAAAGGTCATGCGGCCATACATACTAGCCGCATACAGAAAGGTCATGCGGCCATACATACTAGCCGCATGCAGACAGCATGTACGGCCACGACTCCTAGTCGCATACAGAAAGGTCATGCGGCCACACATACCAGCCACATGCAGACAGCCTGTACGGCCACGACTCCTAGTCGCATACAAAAAGGTCATGCGGCCACACATACCAGCCGCATGCAGACAGCCTGCACGGCCACCGATCCTAGCCGCATACCATCTATCCCATGCAGCTCACGGCCAGTTTTTGACCGCCTCTCATACGGTCCTGACTACGAAGACTCTTTGGAGCATATGTCAGACTCTGTTATAACCAGCTTGGACTCTTCCTACTACGCACTCTCAGGTGCTAGAAAGAGGAAGCCTTGGGCAACGTGGGCTCGACGAGCTCAATCGGTTGTCCCAACTTCTGACTATCAGGGCGTCCCGCTGACTATTACGCGGGCCCCTGATGGAAAGTTGTGTAAAACTATCCGCATCCAGCCCCCGACAGCCGACGAACAGGATAATCATCGAGAATCTTCCAACAACGATCAGGGGGCAAGTACTCGTACGACCCCCACATCAGGGAGCAGGCAGGAGGCCAACACGCTCATGTGCTCAAAAATCCCGGACTCACAAATCGGGTGACTTGTGCAACGTAGTTCCTCACAAGCACAAGAAAAGAAATAAAGATTCGATGTGCGACGAGTCCTGTCAAGGACATCAATGTACCCAAGTCATAGTCAATTGCTGCTGCAACAAAGCAGCAGCAAAAAAAGACCGACGGTCTGTCTTCCAAAGGCTGCAACATCCAAGCTCAGAAGACGAGGCACTTCTCCTCGCTTCTTGCAATTCTACTCTAAAGATTCCTAGCAGCGGAGAAAGGAAGAAAATGAATGTCTCCAACCCAAAAATTTCAACCGGCGTAACCAAGAAAACCTCTTCTAAATGGTTGTCTACCACCATTGCAGGAGGAGTTTACCAAGGTACCCGCTCAAAGACAAAATCTGCCACATTGGAAGATTCGTCCACATCTACAGGAGGCATTGGAGCCGGGGGTAGCATTCCTCCAAATATCCACAACAACCCGATGTTCCAAGAAAATAGTCCGGGGGAATGGCTCACCCAACAGATGCAGCAGATCCCGACGTCCCCGAGGACGTCCACAATTCCCAAGACGAGACAAGCTCTGAAGCTGGGGGTACCACGCTTTCTGAGTCCGAACCAGAGGAGAACATTCCCACATACCCTGACGACTTCTCTGTACGAGGGTACGACTCAGAGGGCACGTCCTCTACCGTTTCTTCCATCTCTCATCATATAAGGACGGTATTCATGACGGACAGCAACCAAGAGGGTCCCAGTGATCGCCAACGCATCGACACTCTAGAGGCCATACTATATGCTTTGGTCAAATCCATGGACGAGATCAAAGTAGCCCTTCCAACTTTGTAAGGAAGGACGCCTGGCCAAATAAGCTTGGGTTCCGCTGTCAATGCGAACTCGAACTCAGCTGTACCAAACCGGGCCGATAATCCTTCTGAAATATCGGCTCCTACCACAGCAAATGAGGCCAGGGAGGCAGGAAGGGAGGTCCAGGAGCTCCAGGTCATGTTTCAAGCCCGAAAAACTTGCCAGGACCTCAGGATACGACAACCGTATCCTGTCACGTGAAGAGATGTTCCCTTTCCACCAAAGTATAAACCATTCCACATCAATCTATATGATGGGAAGACATCTGCAAGCAGGTACATCACCTACTTCGAAGTCACAACCGACCATCTGCCCCATGACGACGCCATCCTTACGCGGCTGTTCATCGAAGCCTTGGAAGGGGTTACCTTCGACTGGTACTGCAACTTGCCGGACAATTGCATCCACTTTTTCACCGGCTTCAAACACATATTCCTAGAGAGGTTCTATGAAGTAGGACAAGACGTGACAATATCCACTCTCATGGACGTTGTTCAGGGAGAAAAGGAGCTAACAAGAAATTATATCAAGCGGTTTCGCCAAACCGCGATGAAGCTGCCTTCCGGCAACCCTGATTCCTCCTTGATTAAAATTTGCCAAAAGAGACTGCTTCCCACGATCAACCTCTGGATGGGCGAAAGTCAATTCAAAGATTGGAAGACGTTCATCATCAGTGCCACTAGCGCAGAAGACAAGGTGAAGAAAGCCCGCCAACTGGGATTACACATCTCGGAAGGAGAAGACAAGGGCAAACGCCCTAACGTCGACAACAACAACGGTGGTAGTTCCTCCAGCAACCGAGACAACAAGGGCACGCAGGCTATGGTGGCCGACACATCCCCAAAGCCCGAGTCAGCGCCAGCAGAAAAGCAGTGGCCTCAGATGACCTACTCCTTCGAGGATGGCCATGTTAAATCCATCTTAGACATGCTCATCTAAGGAGGACAAATTCAGCTCCCTCCTTCCAGGCGTGAGCCTCGTCCTGCAGACTTGGAGAACCCCAAATACTGCCACTATCATCGCTATGTCCACCATGCCACACATGATTGCTACCAACTGAAGCGATACATCCAGCATCTCATAGATTCTAAGGCCCTGGCCATTGATTTCGAAGAGGTGACTGTAGCAGCCAACATGGTGTCAGTATAATTCGGCAATTTCCCTCCGACAAGGACTCGAGATAGAGTAGTACCCGTCCCTAGAGCAAAGATGGAGGTCTCTAACCTTCTACCGCCCCGAGACCAAGCTGCTGGCCTAGTGCCACTTACTACATCATGGAGGAAGATCATATGGGTCCATCCGGACCTGGTACCTGAGGTGACTCAGTCCGTACCCCCCACCACCAACAAGAAAAAAAATGGGAAAGTCAAATCATGCCGTATAATCTCAGCAGAGGTCGAAGAATCTACGGTTGTTGTTACCCGCTCTGGTGCACAAACCCAACCTCTACCGGGTACCTCAGCTGAAGACCATCAGCCGACAGCCGCTGATGCTCCAGGACCTTCGCAGCCTTCGACGACCGACAAGCCTAGGTCGAAGGAGACTCGCTTCGACAAACCGCTCAGAAGGTAGACCCCTCATGGGCTGGAGAGGCCATACAACTTTGACATCCTGGCACAATTGGCCAACACATCGGCCAAACTATCGCTATACGAACTCCTGAGACTCTCCAAGGATGTTTGCATCGTACAAAGTGAGGCCCTCCAGAATGTCGACACATATCTTGCTCAGTCCAATCTCACTGGGGAAAGTTCGCCTGCAGATCTCCAGGACAGCACTTGCATAGGGTCAATGCCGAACATTGTCTTCACTCCGCAAGATATGCTCATCAAGACCAACCTGCACGATCGCCCTCTGTATTATACCGGGTACATTGGCGATATCAAGGTGGATCGGATGCATATTGATCCCGGGTCCTCCATAAGCATCATCCCGAAGAGTTTGTTGCACCATCTTCGCATCTCCATGCATCGCCTAACGCCGACAAGCACCCCCATCAGCGGTTTTAATTCGGGCAGGAGCTACCCGATCGGAAAGATTTGCTTGAAGTGCCAAATCGGCGATCTGCAGTCAAAAGTGACTTGTTATGTCATAGATGCGGACACTTCCTACAACATTCTCCTGGGGCGTCCTTGGATACAAGATTACATGATCATGCCTTCCACGCTGCACCAGTGCTTCAACTACGTCGACAAGCACGGCTTCGTAAGAACAGAATTTGTCGACATCGATCCCTTCAAAGGGGTCGAATCCTAAAACTCAGATTCATGCTTGTACGAGATGTCGAAAAAGCATCTTACCGAAGGAGATACTCAAGCTCAAACTGAGGCAGCAACTGGATCAGAAGAACCTCTGACGATCCACCTCCAAGCCCGCAAACCTGGCATAACTGCGCCCCTTACAGCCACTCTGCGTAAGGACGCAATTAGCCTCTCTGCACAGGAGAAACAGATGATAATCCGACTGCCAAGGTCTGGCCGGGCACCAAGACCCACGATAGAGCCACTGACAATTAGGCTGTCTAAAGCTAGCCGGCCACAAGCAGAGGAGCTCAATCCCTCTGTCAAACCGATGACAATTCGTCTTCCCAGAATGAATCGGCAACCGAATGCTAAGCCAGGGACAGCTAGCCAGCCAACAACTCCCAGCTCAGCACCGAGCACCAAGCTGGGGGTAGCTAGTATGCCAACAACTCTACGTTCTGCTCCACCCATGGAGCCCCTGATAATCAAGTTGCCTAAGTCATCCTCTCAGTCTGCATTTACACAGGAGGAAGCTGAAGAAGAGTCAGAGCTGGACAAGTATGTGGCTGCTTACACTGATGTTCCATCCGCAGATAATGTAATCCCACTGGAAAAGATACCTTACTTCATCAATAAAGGGCTATCTTTGAATTATCTCGAGCTTAATACGCTTTGTACGATGTATGCTATGGACCACGGTATAGGCACTCACCTGCACACACAGGTAACAAATGTCTACACCGTAAACCAACTTACTCCAGTAGAAGACGCTTACCGCATAATCAAGGGAGAGGACCATCCAATCATCTTCGGCCGGAAGAATGATCCACAGCCCTTCAAGATAGAAGAAGTTGATCTCGAACCCGACACCGGAAGATTGCCCCTTTATCTGTATAGTTCCCGATCCAAGTACCTCATGCAAAAACAAGGGTATGATCTGGAAACTACACCAAGCTTGAACTACGGTACTGGACGGCGATTATCCTTGCAATCGCCGGTCCCGGCTGGAAAACCATACGACTACTACTACAAAAACAGACGTGGGCTAGGTTATGTCACACCTGCGACGACACCGGAAAGCTCAGACGAGGAATGCGACTGGCATTCACACTCAATAGGATCACCCACTTCTGATTCAGATATCAGCATCGGGGACATGCTCAGGCAAGTCTGGTCCGTCAATATGGCACTTGCCGATGCCTACGAAGAAGATGAAGACATTTTCAAACTTTTTGAGCTAGAACCATGGGCATAACAACTAGATGTGCAGTGGAAGAAGCGGTTCGAACAAAGAGAGCCCCCCATCGAGGATGAGGTTGTACAAGTCGACCTCGATGATGAGTTCTCTCCAAAGCCCATCTTCGTTAGCAAAAATCTAACAGACGAAGAGCGAGAATCACTACTACAACTCGTCAGAGAATACATCGGCATGTTCGCCTGGAGCTACGAAGATATGTCAGAACTGAACCCCGAGGTCACACTTCACAAGCTCAATATCTGTTCGGACGCAAAACCAGTCAAGCAACAGCAACGTCGGTTTCGTCCCGACGTCATGAATGCCATTGAAGCCGAGGTGAACAAACTGATAGCCAGCGGCTTCATCCGTGAGGAATAGCATCCTGACTGGGTCGCCAACGTAGTACCAGTCCCCAAAAAAAGTGAAAAGATTCGAATCTGCATCGACTTTCATAATCTGAATGAGGCGTATCCCAAGGACGAGTTCTCTCTCCCTATCACAGACATCATGATCAATAACACCTGCGGCTTTGAGCGCATGTCATTCATGGATGGTTTCTCGGGGTACAACCAAATCAAGATGTTCTCTGACGACAAAAAGCATACATCATTTCGAACACCAATTGGCACATACTGCTACACAGTTATGCCCTTCGGTCTAAAGAATGCTGGCGCCACCTATCAAAGAGCTATGAGCGTCATCTTTAGAGACCACTTGCGCAAGACAGTGGAATGCTATGTCGACGACATCGCCGTCAAAAGCCGCTCTAAGGAAGATCATCTGCATGATCTGAGGAGAGTGTTCGACCTGATACGAGCGCACAACTTGAAGATGAATCCCACAAAATCTTTCTTGGGAGTATCCAGCGAGAAGTTCTTGGGTTTCATCATTACCTCCCAGGGTATCTACGTAGACCCTGAGAAGATGAAGGCAATCATGGAGATGGGTCCCCCAAGAAATCTCTGTGAACTCCGAGGCCATCAAGGGAGGCTAGCATAAATCAGGAGGTTTATCTCCAACCTTTCTGGACGATGTCAGCCTTTCAGCCACCTCATGAAGAAGGGCATTTCATTTGTATGGGATAAGGAATGCCAGCGAGCCTTCGACAGCATCAAAGAATATCTAACGAACCCTCCAGTCCTGTGACCCCGGTTGTTGGAAGGCCATTCCTGCTCCATGTACGAGCAATGGAACACTCTCTCGGGGCTCTGCTAGCACAAAACAACGAGGCAGGCCACGAACAAGCTATATATTACCTCAACCGAATGATGATGGGGCCGAAGCATCGATACACTGTCGTAGAGAAAGAGTGCCTTGCTCTGGTTTTCGCCATTCAGAAGACGTGACACTACGTCGTGGGACAAACCATCTATGTCATGTCAAGAGTCAACCCCCTCAGGGTCCTCATGACTAAACTAGGTGCACTCAGCTCTCGCCTCGCTACCTGGGCGATATTGCTGTCCCCTACCACATGATCTTCGTCCCGCAAAAGGCTGTTAAAGGTCAAGCTATGGCAGACTTTTTAGCAGCTCATCCAGGTTCGGAGTCAACCAAAATAGACGAAGAGATTCCAGATGAGGTCGCTAATTCAAATGTGGCCTCCCACAATACCATATGGCGAATGTTCTTCGACGGCGCTTCTAGAACCGGGCCCAAAGGCAACATCGTCGCTGGAGTCGGAGTAGTACAGATTTCTCCCACCGGGCTGATGACCAATCGAGCTTATTCCCTCACAGAGCCCTGTTCAAACAATGTGGCTGAGTACAATGCTTTGGTCATTGGCCTCCGACTTGCAAAAGAGCTGGGGGTAGAACGTCTCGAAGCATACGACGATTCACAGTTAATCGTCAATCAGATTCGGGGTTCATACGAGGTTCGCCATGAGGACATGATCCCCTACCACCTAATAGCGATCGACATCATCTCGTCCCTGGAGGGATTCTTCATAGAGCACGTTCCTAGGCTCTAAAACATTGAATCCGATGCCCTAGCAGGTCTTGTCGCTTCCTTAGCAGTTCCGAATCATGCTCATCATCTGGTTGACATCATAGGTCGCGAGTTGGTTTGTCCCAGGAATAATGTTCAGTATACCGAGAGTTACTCCGCTCTGAAAGTCGACGAAGCACTAGACTGGAGACAACCGTTCATTGACTTCGTAGTCTACGACATCCTGCCAGAGAATCCGAAGGAAGCCACTTCTATCAGAAGACGCTCCCTCAGATTCTTCTATGACACAGAGACGAAAATGCTATATCGGCGATCATACGATAGATTATTGCTTCGATGTTTGTCGAACATAGAAGCCAAAGAAGCCATACGTGAAGCTCACGATGGCATCTGTGGGGCCCATCAGCCTGGCCCAAAACTATAAGCTCGCCTTCGCCGAATGGGCTATTACTGGCCCACAATGGTTGCAGACGCAATAGACTATGCACGAAAATACAAAGCCTGTCAAGTCCACGCAGATTTCATCCACCAGCCATCCGAGTTTCTATACCCGACGGTGGTATCCTGGCCCTTCGAAGCATGGGGAATGGACATCATCGATCCAATCACTCCGTCTTCGTCCCGAGGACATCGCTTCATACTCGCAATCACAGATTACTTCTCCAAATGGGCGGAGGCTGTTCCGCTGGCAGAAGTAAAGACTTCAAACGTGATCAGCTTCCTCAAGCATCACGTCATTTATCGCTTTGGACTGCCCCGAAGGATCATCCATGATAATGGTTCGCAGTTTGTAAGCCACGCCTTCTATCGATTTTACGACAAACATCGCATCCAGAATATTGCTTCAACACCATACAACCCGGCGGCTAATGGTCTGGCTGAAGCATTCAACAAAACAATCATCAAGCTTCTCAAGAAGTTTGTGTCATCAAACAAACGCGACTGGAATGAAAAGCTCGATGAATGCTTATGGGCGTACCGTACTACAGTATGAACTACCATCGGAAACACACCATTCTCTCTAGTATACGGAAGTGAGGCAATTCTTCCGCTGGAGACTCAAATCCCTTCACTCCGTGTCGCTCTCACATACAGATTGACGACGGATGCTAATCACCATCACAGACTACAAGAATCGGAGGCTCTAGAAGAGAGGTGCCTACTAGCTCAACAATGAATCGAGCTATACCAGGCACGTTTCTTCGGAGCCTTCAACAAGAAGGTTAAAATCAGAACATTCCAAGTGGGCGACCTCGTTCTGGCAGTTCGGAGGCCGATGGTTATGACTCACAAAATCGTCGGCAAATTCCAGCTAAAGTGGGAAGGCCCGTTCATCATTAATGTTGTATTCTCCAATGGAGCTTACCGCCTCGCAAAACAAGATAGAGACTTGCTCATGTTGCCCATCAACGGCAAGTTCCTAAAGAAGTATTATGTCTGAAACGACATCCTCTAAGGTGATGAGTTACGTACCCGCTGGTACCGCTGAACTCACATCCTACCTTCAAATCTGTCAAGGTGATGAGTAATGTACTCTCTCGTACCGTTGAACTCACCACCCGACTACAAATCTTCCAGAATGATGAGTCATATACCCGCTGGTACCACTGAACTCACATTCCGACTCCAGATCGCCAGATTGTTGAGTCACGTACCCGCAGGTACCGCTGAGCTTATATTTTGGTCCCAAATCTCCCAGATTGTTGAGTTACGTACCCAAAAGTACCGCTGAACTCACATTCTGACCACTACAGATGAATTTATATCGTGTCTTTTAGGTAGTAAGTCATGTATGATCATACCCCTGAACTTGCTTCCCAAAAAGAGCTCACTCCTCATGATCTAATACCCGCACTTTCAAGTGCACAAAAAAGGGTAACAGATCCACAGATCTTCCGAAACAACCACGTCGATGTTACCTCTGAGTTGTTTCCCTTCCATCAAAAACAAACCGCCCCCCACATAGAACCTCCATGTCCTCATTACCTCTGAGTTGTTCTATATTCTCTTTATGGAGCCCACTCCTGCCATGTCCTCATTACCTCTGAGTGGGAAGGCTCCATCGAAGAAACCCTCATATTTGCCACGTCCTTATTACCTCTGAGTAAGTATGTTGGTTCTCTCTCGACTTATTATCCGTACCAAAAAACCCAGGGTACGCCAAGGATAACAGGCCCACAAATGTCCTCTGTTGACCATAAATATTCACTGTTGACCACAAACGATGTACTAAAGTTTCCTAGTACATGCCCCTCATTTCTCATGATGCCCCGGGGGCCCAGCTGCCCCATGGCATTCTCTCTCCCGTACCAGGAACGTTCATAGCCACCTTACTGTAGAATTGTTCCAAGTATCCCTATCAACTTGTTACCTGTACCTAAAACCAAGGTATGCCCAGGGTAACAAGTCCACAAACGCTTTCCCAGGGGGGCAAATACCATAACACCACAAACACAATAAGCAGTACAAATAAAGGGTAGAATAAAGCATACTCTTTTATTTTGAAGGCGAATGTACTACATGTTCTAGGGACCACGTCCACTTAAGAAAGGAAAAGAATGAAAATAAAAAAGAAGAAAAAAAGTCGGCTATTATTCGACGATACATAGTGTCCTGAGACGATCCCTCAACAAGGCAGTCGACCGCTTAAACCTCTGTTTGGCCCGACGTTCAGCCTCCTAAGTCAGCAGCGCCGCATCTTCCAAGGGCGCATGAGCCCGCCAGCCCTCCTAAAATTTCTTCAGAGCACGTTCCAGATTGGTAGAAGCTTTGGAAATCCTTTCGGCATCCTGAATAATCAGCTCCTTGTCCGCACGGGAAGCTTCAAGCTCAGACTCCAAGAAAGCCAGCTTCTTCTGAAGCTCGAGAATCTGCTCCTTTGTATCGATTACTCCCTCGGAGGCGGCCGCTTCACGAGCCCTGCAAACCTCGTTCCGGTGGCTCAGCTGGTCGTACAAGAGAGACAGGTCGCCAAGGTCCTTTATTATAACCGGCTTAGATGTATCCCGCACGAGCCTTATCTTCTCCAAGGCGGTGGTCAGGAACCCCCGCTCCTGCTCAATTGCGGCAGACAAATCAGCTTGTCGCAGCACTTGAAATTGGGCCACCAGCTGATCAGCCTCCAACAGTTTGGGCTCTAGAAGCGTAGCTATCCCTGCCCCGTCGGGAAGGGTTTTAAGAATGTCAATTTGGCCTTGGGCGTATTGTCGGGCCAAAATGAAAGGGGTCCCCCGCTCCACAGCAGCTTCTACTCCTCTCTTCAAATGGCGGTAGAAACTATCAACCATATCCTGCGATGCCTCGTCCAGAACTTCCGTAGAGGACGGTGTCAAAGAAAGTGTGGCTGGTAGTGTCGAAGAAGACGCAACAGAACTTGCCGCCCCTGCCATAAGGGAAATAAATTCTGAGCGAAAGGACGCTTGAAAAGCGGCCAATTCTTTCTCCGCGGCCCGAATAATATGGATACTCGATAAAGCTGAGAGGTCAACCCCCAAAGTCATACGAGCAGAGGAAGATACAGGGACCATTGCCCCATGTTCGGGCTGTGCCGCAATATGACCTCCCGAACTCGATCCGGCGGGAGGCCCCTCAAGACAAGCCGGAAGAGGAGGGGACACGCTCCCCTCCACCAGATCCCCTCTGGCAGAGCCTACCATAACAATGTCCGTCATTGGTACTAAAGGGGCAGGACCTGTATGCCCAGAGCAACCATCAATCAATCTAACCCGAAGGATGTGATGATAGAGCGAATGGGCCTCCTCATTAGTCAAAATTTGGCTTATCTTACCAGGGGAGGGTTGTGGAGACTGAGGTTCGCTTGCAGCTGCTGTGGTCTCCTCACCAGCGACCTCCAAGTCAAGTTCAGCTGGTTCTTCTCCCCCAGCCACCCCGAAAAGGGATACAACTGGTTCAGCGATACCCTGCTGAAATTCAACTGTCTCAGGGACAGGTGCAGCAGAGCCCCAGTCACCATGGGTTGAGCCCTCAGCAAGGTGGGACTCCTCGGCCGCCTCCGGAAGAACCCTAGCAGAAATGATAGCGGTACACATGTCACTGACCAAAGTGGTCAGGGCCGGATCGACCTCAGCGGTCGGTTCTCGAGAAATCGACTCCTCTGACGCCTACAAGAGGAAAGGAAAATGATTAGGCCATAGTGCAGAAAAATGAAGGAGAAGACGATTATAATTTGAGCCACCACAAAAACAGCATCAACATCCTCGATAAGTAGCCGACGGGATCTGACAGCAGCCCGTTTTATGGAATAAGTCATGCCGATATCACCAGACTCACTCTTGCTCCGCTTGCGCGAAGGACCAGGAACATCAGACGGCTGATCCGCCACCACTTCATCGAACGTAATGGTCGGTTGATCCGTCGCCACCTCGTCTAGAAGAGGGAAAGAATCATCGGCACCCTGCTCGCCATCTTTTTCATCTGCAGTGGTGGACTCCGAGTCCGGCATAGGAACCATGTTTGCCCTCTGCTTCCTCATTTTTGACCCCTGGGACTTCTCTGCCAAGCCAGTACCAACAATAAAACTGGTACGGGGGTCAAAGTTAACAGGAAACCTGCTCGTATTGACATGGTAAAGAGCCGCTAAATACAAAATCTTCCCTTACGTCTCAGCGTCAGGGACCGAGAAACTAGTACGGGTATGAGCAGTATTATAGTAAAGCCAGGCCCTGATGCCATCTAGAACGCTGCCTTCAAAGCCCAGGCAAGAGCTGGGACTCTCTAGGAACAGCTGGCAATACCCAAACTAGCGGAAGAACCGGCTGGGCAAGTAAGGTTCCAGGTAGACGGTATTGCAGTTGCGGTATACTAAGTGCGAGGGACGGATGTTACGCAACCAAAGAAGCATCCTCCCAGGTAAGAGGAGAGGAGGCCCAGTACCGTCAACATGTACACTCCCCACCTCCTCAGCAGAAAAATAGGGAACAGACATGAAGAAGTTATAGCCATCCACCCTCGCCATTGCCCTCCGACAAGCAGGCATAGTGTTGTACTCCCAGGGCATCCGGCGGTACTGGAAGATAAAAGCATGTCATCAGTTACACCATCTTCTGGGCCAGGTCTCATCAAAGACCGGTAGTGCATTAATAGCCACCCCATCAAATAGTGGTAGGGTAACTCGATTCGCTCAAATTTCATCGCCGTGTCACGTGCAATAACCTTGGACGAAAAAGTACGGAGACCATGGTGTATACTGCACACCATGGCCGAAAGAAGAGCCAGTCTGACCCCGAAGGCCAGCTTTACGGCAGGAAGGATGACATTTTGGCTGATCCTCTCAGTGGAACCAAGTCCTCCTGAGACCACACAATTTCGTAGCCATACCATCAGGAACCCTGCCAAGATTGCCTTCTCCGACAGCGGCTAGGTATCCTGATGAAAATAATCAAAGGAATCAGTTTGACTCCCAAACGTGTCACTCAAGGCCCTCGATTTCTTGGCAGTTAACACCAGATCCTGTACTTGCTCTCGGGTCAGAGGATTTCGGGGAGTAACCCGGCATGAGGCACCTTGCTGAAAAGGTGGAAGAGCCAAGCCCTAGTATGTGGAAGGTTTCCTTCCGAGCTACTATCCTTCTTGGTCATCTGCTGACAGTAACTGTGGTGACATAGTAATTTCTGATAGACAGCAACGAAACCCGGATGTCGTTGCTCCAAATCTTCGAATTCTTCGTTCGTCGGAGTATATACTTCAAATACTTCATTGCCCCAGGGCAGCCTAGAGACTGCATGCATCTCATGAAGAACGAGACCAATCTCCCCTCCAGGCGCAAAGAAGGTCCCCGTCCGCCGGTTATACATCTCCAAGAGAGCAATGAACAACTCCTTATTGATGGGCAGTCCGTGACATGTATCCCGGATGGCGTGATAGAGACCAACCTCACGCAGGAAAGTCCCATATTCTCGTAAAATCTATCCGGTCAAATTGGCCTACGAAGGAATGGAGCGTATCCAGTTCAAAAGCGAGAGCCGGCCAATGGGATAAGACCCTTTCCGAGCAAGTTGATTCAGGAAAGTGTCGGCTTGGGAGAATGAGAAATTGGGAACTTGCGCATTTAAGAAGGTACCCGGGGCTAGCCCCATCATGTAGCAGCTGACCGGTTCCATGCCCGTGTACGCTGATCTAACGTGCTTATTGTAGTGGATGTTACCCACAATCATTCCCGACCGGCTCGGGGTCAAGGATTCCTGCATCCTTCTGTCTACCGGCAACATATTGAACCACGCCAATAGGAAATGACGCTCCATCTGGGGGATGTGGATCGCCAACCCAGCAGAAATAAAATTCCAATTCTCAGATATATCTAATACTCAAGAGTTCTTCACAGTAAGGGCGTCCCCGAAGAAGAACGCCGGTTTTAGGTACTTTCCCTCCAATCGCCCTGAGTTCAGCATGGCACAGAGAAAACGAAAGGGTTGGTTCTTGATAAGATTCAGCCTCTCCTCAGGCTCGTTCTGGAGAAGTTGCTCCACCACATGCTAGATTAGTTGGTCAAACCAAACTCCTATGGCAAATTGGGCCTGACCCACCAAGGGTTCTCCTACAGCATTGACTGGCAGATTTACTGAAAAGAGTCAAAAGAAATAAAGTCAGGAGATGGCCAGAAATTTAGAGTTCGTGCGGCCCTGATTAAACGAGTCCTTATGCGGCTCGATTTTCACAGAGCACATGCGGCTCTGTTTAGATACGTCTTTATGCGGCACGTTATTTTTTTTACAAAGTTCATGCGGCTCGACAAGTCCTTATGCGGCTTTGTTTTGGTGGGTTAATATACGGTTCTGATTCGTGGAACGCTATACGGCTCAGTCCATTAGGTGCTCGTGCGATTTTGTTCAGAGGGGCTTCATGCGGTTCAGTTCTCAAGGCATTTATACGGCTCAGACGCTCTCGTGCGGCTCAAACATAGAGTGCACCCCATGCGGATTGGATATGAGAAGTTCATGCGGCCCATACAACATATGCGGCTTCATAAAGATGAAGAACGCATTGAATGCTGAGGGAAAGAGGGCTTGTGCATAAAAACATGCAACAGAGCCGATGTTTAGGGTTTGAAGTGTTTGATCTTCCATGTAGTCCTTACCCTGAATGGCAGGGTGGACGTCAGGATGGACTGGAGGCACTACAGTCGGCGAGGGAGCCGCCACCTTCTTGCATTTCGCTGCAGCAGAGGCCTTGGAAGCTTTCGAAGCTTTAGAAGCTTTCGAGGCCATTGTCAATCGACGAGCAGAGAAGGAAGATGAAGACAGAAATCTATGGCATGAAGAGTAGAGAAAGTAAAGAATTCTCTCTGTCCTAACAAGCTCCTATTTATAGGTAGAAGGAAGGAGGGCTCAAGAATCGGCGGATGCTTCGATCCGTATGCAGCATAAAAGAACGAACCGACTCTTCGGGCATCGAGGCAATCTGGTCATTTAAAAGCCAACTCTTGGGATCCTGCCCCAAAAGGTAGCTTCAAATTTGAAGACAAATCAAAGGCAATCAATACAAAACATTTCCATACGTGGCAGGGAGCCTATGCGGCCAAACAGCCCATGTAGCCAGACAGTCTATGCGGCCAAAAATGACCCATGCGGCTAAGAAGTCCACGCGGCTAGAAACAGCCTATGCGGCCAGAGGATCTTATGTATAGCCATGCTTCTTATTCAAAGTATTTCAATTTTGCAAATTGAAAACTTTGAAGGGGGTCTTGTAGAAGCATGGAAAAGAACAAAGAAAAGCCCATACGGCTCCAACAGAAGGATCCTTATGCGGCTTAGAAATTCAGTAGAAACTCATGCGGTTCAAAGTCCTCTAGAGCCTCATACGGCTCGGATAGCTCTATGCGGCTCAGAAAACAGCCACGTTGCCCGAAACAGTTCTTCCCTACAGCTCGCCATAGCAATTGCCGCATTCAATTCCCGGACGGCAGTTCTGACAACTGACAGCTCTGACATAAAGTCACATTAATGGCTCTGGCATGATGGTGTGTTCCTAGGAAAAAGGAGAAAATCTTTTATAGCTGACATAATCCACCAACTTCAAAGTTTCCTATGCGGCTGTAACACCTATGCGGCTGCAACACTTATGCGGCTGCCATCCTTATGCGGCTGTCATCCCCATGCGGCTGCCCGTTTCATGTGGCTGCCTGCTTCATACGGTTGCCTGCTTCATGCGGCTGCCCGCTTCATGCAGTTAGCGGTTTCATGCGGCTGCCCGCTTCATACGGCTGTTCGCTTCATGCGGCCGCCCGCTTCATGCGGCTACTACCTTCATGCGGTCGCTAGCTTCATGTGGCTAGGGTCATGGGGGGCCACCCGCATGTGGATCACTTAGAGAACGCATTCATGCGGCTCCGTCAAGACATTCCATTCATGACAAGATGAGACACGTAGCTGTTTTAGCCCCTCGTGGCCATGGTTACTCGCAAATCCTGACGACCAGATTTAGTGTAATCACCATTATTACTCAAATCAAATCAGATTTATTGTAATTAAAAGCAAATTGAACACGTGGTAGGAGATCCGAGCTTCCAAAGATTCATGACAATCAGCATTAATTGACCATACAGATTTGGCACAATCAAGAGTCAATGGCCCAGATGTAATACAATCACAATTAATGGCCCAGATGATTGGCCGCCGACTTTTCAAGGGACAATCATTGCAAACCCTAATGATCCTACCCCAATCCTATAAATAGCAAGGTGCCATTCCCTTGCAAAAGGGCCCCGATCCAAAACCGAAAAAAATATGGCAAGGTGCCATTCCCTTACAAAAGAGATCCTCTCCACCCGGCTGGACACACAGAGAGACAAAGGCGCACACAGAAGAGTCTTCCCATCTTGAGAGCAGTTTTTCACCGGAGCCAAGGCTACGTCTAATCGTCCAAGGAGTAAGGCAGAGCGGCCGTCGCTTTTCCGAGCCTCTACCGTCACCCCCCAGAATCAAAAATAAATAATCGTACTTAGATTGCTGTACCTAGGTTTTCGTCCCTAGGCTTTCTTTGTACGAACGAGTTTGTATTATGAAGTAAAAGTCCAGTCCTCCCATATAATTGTTCTGTTCTTTTATAATCAATGGCAAACAGGGATATGCACAATTTTAACTTGAAACAAAAAAATTCAAAATTCTTTTTTACCCTAGTCTAACAGATCCTTATAGGTCCTTTCGTTGCCCTAAACTTTTCTTCCATTTTTTTATTTCATAATATATAATATATTTATCGATCATACAACAAAATAAATGCTCTAATAAATATGATTGATCAGCCAAAATGGTTTAACTCTCGTATTCAGTAGAAATAGTAAAAATATTTCAAGATTTGAAAGTCTTTCTTTCTGCCCTTAGCCTAATGGTTTCATTACATTTTGTGTCTAAGCAACCAACTATTTCACGTCTTGTATTAGCTCTACTATTAACAAAGAGTCGGGTTCAAATCCGGTAACGAGGCCTATAACATTTTCAGATACTAATTCGGATTCGAGTTTAATTTATTTACTTCAGATCAGATTTTGATTTCTATATAAGACAAGCATTTAAACTATCATAATATAATAATTTTTAGTTATTTGACAATGATTTATATGGTTTCCATACACGGTACATACTCATAAAATGCTGTCGAGTTATGTTTATCGAAATTTCGAAAGCGCAATCAAAAAATTCAAGAATATGCGCATATGTTGTGAACTTGATACTCGCCATATACATATGTAAGTTGGATTAGTTTCTTATTAGGTTTAATGTTAGGCTATGACTGTATCCAAATACTAATTATGGTCCTTAAAAAAATACTTGACAAACACTTGTTAGTATGTCATTTTTTAATCAATATTTTATGACACACACTTGATTTTCGTTATTGTTTAAACTAAATATGACTCTTAATACCACTTCGTCCTTTTTAGTCTCACATCTTTTTTTTCACACATGAAAAATAACATCTATAAAATTCGTTGTCATCTAAGAATACTTTTAGTGACGTTATATTTTTTCAATGTCATTGAAAAAGTTATTAATGACGATCATTAAATGAGCCGACATTAAAAATATCATTAATGACATTTTGGGATGAGTGTCATCTATAAAGTGTCATTGTTTACGATTTTTGTAGTAGTGACTTAGATAATGAGGATCGTATGAAAAACATTTTCTGGGCTAATGGTTGGAGTAGAGAAGCATATAAGGAGTTTGGTAAGATTGTTAGTTTTGATACCACGTATTTGGCTAACAAGTATGACATGACATACGCTCCTATTGTCGGAGGCTTTCTCTCAAGCGAAAATACATAAACATTTATATGGTTATTCAAAGTGGGTTAAATGCATGTCTTGGTGTGCTCCACAAGCAATTATAACTGACAAGATAAAGTCATGCAAATTGCAATTGAGATTGTTTTTCCTGAAGTAGAAATAGTGGTGTTTGTGGCACATGATGAAAATGGTGCCCAAGAAGTTTGGTAAGTACCCTAAAAAGGAGAAATTTATAATGCTTTGAAAGAGGTGCAAAGTTTAGCCGAGTTTGAAGAATGTTGGAAGAAGATGGTGGATAAGTATAGCTTGGAGGAAAACAAAAGGTTGAGTGATTTATATGCAGAAAGACAGCTGTGGATATCGTGCTTTGTAAAAAATATGATTTGGGTAGGTATGTCGATAACTCAGCGCAATAAAAGCATGAATGCTCTCTTTGATGGATTCGTCCTCTCAAAAAACAACGTTAAAACAATTTATTGAGCAGTACGAACATGTAATAAGGAAAATAGTGGAAAAGGTGCTAAAAGAAGATGTTGAATCATTTTCAAAGTAAATTCCTACTGTTACTAAGTATCCTTGTGAGAAACAAATTCAAAGAGTTTACACCCTCTCTAAATAAAGAGAGTTCCAAGCTGAAATTACTGGGAAGATGTATTATGATTGATCGACATCGAAGTGGGGCCCGAGTTTTCTAGGTATGTTATTCAAAAGGATTTTTGGCTATAGAGTTTTTGCAAATAAATTGTCGTTTGTTGTATTGTTTCGTAAAACATAAACTGATGAAGATAAAGCCAATGGTGACAATGTTGATGAAGACAAAGCTGATGAAAGCAAATATGATGACAACAAAGCATACGAAAGTGGAGCAATTAAAAAGTAGGTTGATTTTGATGCTCGTTGCGGCTGCCAAAGGTTCGAGTATAGAGGAATATTTTGTAGACATGCAATCATGGTACTAATACATAATAAGCTTCAGCATATTCCAGATAAGTATATCATAAGGAGGTGGAGAAAAGTTGTAAGAAGATCACACACAAGGGTTAAGGTGATTTTAGTTGTAGGAAAATAATGAGGCAAGCATCCATTACAATCAAATGTGTATGAAATTTAGGAAGGTTACGGATTTGGCCTCGGCAAATGATGAGCAATGTAAACTTGTTACCGACTGGTTGGACGGCAAGGTCAACGAGCTCATAGTTAAGTCAAAAGAACCTGGAAAGTTTAAAGTAGGAAAGGAGGTTCAAGAAATTGAACAATTGGAAACACATAAAGAAGTTCAAAAGGAAGAACCAAAGCCAACGAAACGTGATCCAAGATAGAAGAAACGTAAAGGACGGCCCAGATCTACTAGAATTCAAGCCACGAGGAAACATAGATATACAAAAAAGAATCCTTCGATTGAAAATGGCCAAGTGAGTTCTTTTATCATGCATTTTAAATTCTTACATCCTACAGGTTCTTTATATTGATATTGTACATTCAAATGTTATAGGATATTATCACCACCGATACACCCAATTCCATATTGAATGGCACGGCTATGAATCAAGAGATTGTTGCAACCACCCGAACGCCACCACAGGATAATATATAGGAACAAAAAATGTATATCAGTGCTCCAGCTGGACATATATGAATTCTCTTTCTTGTAAATATATGAGTTGCCCTCCTAGCACATATGTGAGTGCCCCTAATATGAGTATCTTAACTACTAAATTTTTATGTTCTTTATAACTTAAATTTTTATTTCACTCTAAATATTATAATTTTGTAGTTTGTAAAGGCAAATACAGTTAACCCGTATGGATTGGTGAGTACGCAACATGTTTCGATCTTAGAACAATTATTGGTAAGATAACAATGTATAAGTTATGTTGGCCTTAATTCTACTTTGTTGGAACTTTAAATGTTTATACTAATATTTTTATACTTTTCATTGTATAGAACCCTCGTATTCAACCGTGGGAGCTCAATATAGAATGAAGATAATGCTTTGCAAGCTTGTTTAATAAAGAACTTGAATGATGATAAAATAATAATTGATGAACGTGAATGATGATGAACTTTGAACTTTTTTGTGGATGCTGTAATCCAAAGGATGTTGCAATCAAATTTGAAATAGCATTTATAATTAAGATGTTTCTTTGTCGCTTAAAGTGTAATACTTTGTTCTTTATATAGCTGGGAATTCAAATCCATTTTTCTGTCATTCACTTGACCATGGAAACTTCTGGTTAAGCTTTTATTTGAGGTATTTTATGTACGGCTAGAAGCAACATAATTCCAAGAAGGATGTATATGATGTCTGGCTATCTCGAATGTAGTTTTACATGAAGAGTAACTTTGCTCAGTTGGGATGCATTTCAAATGTGGAAATGAGTGGGAGTTGTCCATATAGGATGAAGACTTCTTCACTCAGTAGTTTGAGTATTGTTGTAGTTTATGACTGGTTAAATAATGATTCCCCTTGTGATGATGTTAAGTTGGTCCAAATGTAATTGTCGGAACGTATTTGTAAATTGTCAAAAGTTTGCATGTCAAATTCTAGTTAGTGGAAATTCTACATTAGGTTCCTCAGTTAGTTGTAGATAGTGGGTGACATATTAACTATTTTCTAATGAAGATTCAAGCTTGTATTGTAGATGCTTCAAGTTAATGTTTTATCAGCATCGGTTGAAGTTTAAACACATTGAAATAGATTATCACTTTGTGCGAGATAACCTATCTCTAAAGATGGCTTTGATGTATGTCTCTTTTGATGCAACGACATGATTATATTTACAAAGGATAAATCTAGGCAAAGGTTCCATTGTTACATAGCAAGCTTGGCATAGAAACAAAGTGTAAGGATGCATGAGAAGAAAACTATTTTGAAATTGACAATAGGAGATTAAACTACCTAGAATTATAGATTTTATGTTCAAGCAATCCTGAAAATTATTGGAGTCACGGTTAAACCGATATCAGCAAACCAAATTCCCAGTTATGACAAAACTAGAAATCAGCTTCAGATTGGAAATTCAGTTGATATTGTCAGAAATTTAAATTTTTATATTGTAGAAAATAGGTTTTGGTAATTTTTCGATTGTTGGAAGGTGAGATGTAAGTATGTTTGAACTGGTTCCAAACCAAACTATTTTTGGCATATACTACTAACTAATGTATTATGCAGACTATGTTCCCTCTTTCTTAGTCCTAGACTAAGAGTTAGTTCCCTCTTTATGAACTGATATACGTAAACTGAACTGATGGCACATATTACGAACTAGTGTATTATGCTATAATGTTTGGATTAAATAAGCTCTCACGGAATGAATACTCAACTACATGTGAATCATTTGATAGTTACATTTTTGACTCATGATATGAGTACTCAACAAGTATCTGATAAAATTTATTCAAATTAATTCAGTTTGAAAAAAATCAACAATACTGACTCTATTAGTGGATGTTATATAAAAGCCATACAACTATGAACATATATAGAGGGAGAACATAGAATGTATCCATATATGGATAGAAGAAGTAATATGAATCCAAATAGGATAATCTAATATAAATTATAAACTATTATATAACTAATTATAATATTAACACCCCCTTCAAACTCATGATAGGTCAAACAACATGAGTTTGCCTAATATAAACTGAAATCCTGGTGTAGGGTGTGACTTTGTACAGAAATATGTCAGCTGATCAACAGAGGTCACATGTGGTAGAGAAATAGTGCCCGCCATAAAATACTCACGGACGAAGTGACAATCAATCTCAATCCGATTTGTTTGTTCATGAAAGCTGGACTGTATGCCAATTGTATAGCATTCTTGTTGTCACGGTGAAGTAGCATAGGTCCTGTTGGAGCAATGCCCATATTAGAAAGTAGTCTACGTATATGGACAATCTCCCTGGTTGTGGCAGCCATAGCTTTGTACTCTGCCTTAGTAGAAAAACAAGCAACTGTGTCTTATTTCTTTTTTTGCCATGAGATCAACGAATCTCCAAGAAATAAACAAAATCATATAGTAGATCATCTAGTGGTTGGATCTCCTGTCCAATCTGCATCAGAAAATCCTCGAAGCTCCAAAGTTGATGTAAAAGACATGAATAATGAGCACGTAATGGAGCCCTAAAGATATCAGAGAATCTCTATTAATGCACCATAGTGAGCTAATCGAGGCACAGAAATGAACTGGCTAACAATACTAATTGTAATAGAAATACTTGGACTAGTCAAACAAAGATACACAAGTTGACCCACTAACCTCCTATAGCGAGTAGGATCTGTGAGAACTTCTCATCTGTGTGATGAACCTTCACCTGAAACTCCAAAGGAGTATCAGTTGTCCGACTATCTGATAGATCAGCAGACGAAATAATCTCTGAAGTATATTTCTGCTAAAAAATAAGTATCGCTCTCCTGCCTTATGCAATCTTGAGTCCAAAAAATAAACATACCCAAGGTACTTCATCTGAAACTGCTGATGAAGGTATCTTTGCGTAGATGCAATCCCCGTTGAATTATCGCTAGTAAAAATCATGTCATCCACATAGAGTAAAAGAATAACTCATCCTCATGGTGACGACCGCACAAACGAAGAATGATCCTGAGAATACTACTAAAATCATGCCTCATAAATAGTACTTCTGAAACACTCAAACCAAGCTCGACGAGCTTGCTTGAGACTATAGATAGCATGATGAATGTGACAAATATGTCCAGATGGAGTAGAAAACATGGAGGAGGATCCATATAGATAACCTCGAATAAAGAATCACAAAGAAATGCATTCTTTACATCCCTTTAATAGATTGACCACTGACGAGCAGCAACAACAGCTAGTAATATACGAACTGTGATCATCTGAGCAACTGGGGTAAAGGTCTCATCATAGTCAATCCCACGCTCCTAAGTAAAACCGCAGGCAACAAGGCGATCCTTGTGTCGCTCAATGGATCCATCAGGTCGATACTTGACCTTGAAGACCCACTTGCAACTATTAGGCTTGACCCTGTTTGGAAGTGGAACAACATCCCAAGTATGTGTCGACTAAAATGCTCTAAACTCCTTTGTCATAGACTTCTTCCAATCAGGATACTGAATAGCCTTTTGATAAAAACTGGGCTCTCGTGTAGTATGAATAGCAGTAAGAAAAGAATAAAGATGTGGAGAATATGATGCTAATATAGCAAAAACAAACTTGTCTGATAGACCGAATAGTCAGGAGTAAAATATGTAGGAGGTCGATAAGTACGTTGGTACTGGAGAAGAGAATATGGTAGAGGCGTATATGATGGAGAAGATGGTATAAAAGAGGCTGGTGGAATATGTGAAGGGTCCTCGTGAGTCAAAAGTCATCCTAGGAGGAGCTGTACTGGGAAGGAAAGCAAAGGAGTATGATCAATGGGAACACTAGATTACAGAGCTAGAAGGAATAAGAAATGGACATCCGGAGGTGGGACAATAAAATATTGGAGAAACCTCTAGAAAGGTAAGATGGCGAGATATACAAAGACGATGGTGGGATCATAACAACGGTATCCCTTGTGCTCAAAACTAAAACCGCGTAAGACACACTTGGATGATCGAGCTGTCAACTTCGTACGCTCAGTCAAAGGAAAAAGGAAAAAAACAAGTGCATCCAAAAGTGTGAAGCATACTATAATCAAGAGAACACGAAAAAAGACTCTCATGAGGTGCCCTATCAGACAAAATAGAGGAATGAGTGATATTGATAAGATTTTTCCCAAAATATTTAAGGAGCAGAAGAGGATAACAATAGAGCATGAACGGTCTCAAGAATATGAAAATATTTACGTTCGGCTACCCCCATTATGTTCATAAGTGTAAGGACATGATTGCTAAAAAAGACTGTCATGAGATTACAAAATAGATCCATCGTAGTAGAGAGATACTCATGAGCACAATCAAAGCAAAAGGTTTTAATTCTGGCATTGAATTGAGTGTGAATCATAGTTGTTTGCCATCGCTTCGTAATGTTATGGAGGAGAGCTTCGAAGGTTGTAAACGAGAATATAATTGGAACTCCCAAACAGGAATCTCCCAATTATACTTTGTTTTTGATCTGGATTATGATGATAGAGGATTGCTTCTTTACTCCCTTGATGATCTGACTAAGAGATAATTGTCGACCTTAACTTAACTGGCTAAGAAAGTAGCAAGAACTCTCTCTGGAATGCTCAGGAACTCTTGAGGGTTTGAATGGAGGATAGCCCTCCTATCTATATCTGAGGGAAAGAGTGGTGCACGTGCCTATGAGCAGGCAGGCGCGTGTGTCTTCAACTGTCACGTATTGCTTCTAAATATGAGTCAATTATAACCAAGCGTGCACTTCACTGGTGTGGGGCTATGGCTGACTTCCACGTAGCAGATTTGGATTTTGTTGTTGGGGAAGAACTTGAGCTGCTTAGAACTCATTCTTTGGCGTGACTCGGTCTTCGACACGCGGTACGCGCGTAGTTCCACTACAGCCAATAAGATACCCGCGCCTAGGAATCACTGTCCTAGATAGCATATTGTCCATATTACGAAGGAACTACAGGCGCAGGAGTAGAAGCACACGCGCTTGGGGGAGAATTCAGGCTGTCACACTCCTGAGCTTGATCAGACAATATATGCCAGGCAATGCACATTTGTTTGTACTATTTCTAAAACGAATGTACCTTGACTTCTGTGTTCATCCTCTGTACGAGAATTAAAATGTCGAACAAAAGTCTCGAGAGAGCTAAGCTCATTAAATGCAGCCTCGGGAAGAGAAATCTGAAAGGCGTAGGCGAAGGGCACGATGAATCAGGCGTGCCCGTATACGTGAGGCACAGATAGTTAGAAGGAGCGCGCCCTTAGCGAGATGTGAGTAGCAAAAGTTATTATGACTTTGATCTTCGGGCCTTCAGTTATCTTTTTTACAGAGATCGAGGCATTTCTGCATGACGCCTAGATGAGGCGTGACCATCACGCTGCTTTAATGGGGCGTGGACATCTCGACGCCTAGGTGAGGCGTGGTCAGCATGAGTCTTTGATGAGGCGTTGGCAGCCCAACGCCTAAGTGAGGCGTAGGGTCACTTCTCTCTGAGGTGCGTGACCCATGCTTCTACAAGACCTCCTTCAAAGTTTTCTAACTTTTTTGAATAAAGATTGAAATACCTTAAATTGAAGTAGGGGACGCATTTTTATATCAACACGATCTTCTTCTGCATGAGAACGGTTAGTTCGGTTCTTTCTGAGTAGGCAATTGTTCATTTTTCCTTCTCATCAAAGTATGCATCATTTGAGGCCTATAAATAGGCATTGAGATGAATCCCTAGAGAGAGAAAAAACTGCTCAGCATAGCCAAAGTGTCAGGTTCATCGCCATTAATGCCAAGTTTGTTACATTAAGTGTGGGCTTTAGACTATAAATAGGGCTCTTGGGGAGAGCTTTCATTCATTTCTTTTCTTTCCTCTCACCCCATGACCGATGTCAAGACTCCCCTGACTCCTCTCTTAATCGGAGAAGAGCACAAACTCAAGGCAAAATCGATAGAAGCCTTCGTCGACTTGTCGCCCGAAGCCTTCGTCGACGAGACGCACTTTGCAGTCGCTGGTAAGCGATCTATTAGGAGAGAAAGGAAACTTCATTCTCAGAGACTATGAATGCATGTGACTTGGCTTCTGCCTTCACCTAGAGTTTATGCATGAATGCTTTCATCTTTGGGGTGTTCATCGTTGTGCTACATGCACAACTTCTGTCGTGCACCATAACGTGTGTGCACGGACACGCTGATACGTTTTGATAGCATGTTGTATGCATATACTTCTGTTGTGTAGTACGACACATGTGCGCTGAGATATGTTATTGTGCTCATCTGTATGTTGTGCCTGCGGGCCTCCGTAACACGCGTACGTTTGTGAAAAAATGTACTGATGTATTTGTCAATGCCTTGCACGCACGGCCTCCTGCCGCGCGCTGTAACACGCGTGTCTAGGAAAAAATACACTGATACGTTCATTAATGTGCTGCTTGTGAAGGCACAGGCTATGCGTGTCACGCCCCAGTTCCAAAATTTCTAGAAACTTGGACAAGACGATGCCAGCTAATACGATCTGGATTATGTTCTCCAATTTAATGGATATACCCAGATGTACTATGCTGTAAAATATACTATGTACATGCTATCTCAACTAGTCTCAATCCACATGTAAAATAGAGTAAGAATGGACATAATGTACTATAGTCGATCGCCCTATGATACACATGTACGAGCAAACTCGAAGAAAAGTGAGCTTGCAATACTAGACTACAACAGCAAGTAACACGCAATAGAAGGATAATAGATTAACAAATAAAGATAAATATCTAGCTATAATATACCTGAATATTTGACGTTCCTATCATCAGCTCCAGCAAGTCACCATATCAACCAACTCTACAATCTGGCAGGGAACCAGGTCCTCGGAGGGACATAACAAGATACAAAATATATACCATAAAGTAAATACTGTATAAACATAAAGGTGTACTAACCATCTATATGAATGCATTTGAGGATAACTTTGGAATAGGACAAGCTCAATAGTAATCTCTGGGCGATATAAAAATAACTCTACAACTTTAGGTAGGTCTACTATAACTAAGTCAATGCAACTCACATCGACGCCTTCGTCAACTGCACCCGAGGCATTCTCAGACGCGACCATTACACTACAACTAGAATAGAAAAACATGATAATAACACTGAAGTTTAATATAGTAAAAATTAGGCAAGGTATACTTGCCTGAAATCCCAAGATGTGGATCCAATGGTCTTGCTTTCGTCTCCGCAACCGACTTGCCCTGGGTTCCTATTTATTTAATAAGTCTACATCAGAATCTATTCTAGAGTTACTACACATTAACAACAACATTAAATATATATAAATAAAGTAGATTATAAAAGATTAGGCTTCATCTTGAACTATTTCAGACTAATGGTTTGTTATGGCTAGAAATTGTCCAAATGACAGAAATATCCTTCATGTGGCCAACCCTATAGCTTACCAACCTATTACTCAAACATTTAACAATCTTTATATATATATATATATATATATATATATATATATATATAGGGTTAACAATGAGTCCAAAATATTAATTACTCACTCGCAATGGTGCGACAACTCAACTACAACTGAAAAGTACTCTAACTCTAGCCCGAACCTACAAGTCAAACCTATGTGTCAAGTACGAATATTCTAGGACATGAACTGTGAAACCCGCAATTTTCCAGTTATATTTTTTTTAATTTTATTAATGTGTGTTTGCCAGTTAGTTTTTTTCAAATTATTATTAATATTAGTTAATAGAAAAATTCTTTTCAAAAATTAATAACTTGGATTTTGATTTTCTGGCTCAGACCCGAACCCGTTCCCGAAACCCGACTCGTAATCAATTCCGAAACCGAGATCGATTTCGTATAAAAATATATATATTATTTAAATATTAAATCCTGGAATTTTAGTGTTGGGCCTGACCCGTCCAGACCCGTACCGAACCCATCTTGAACCCAAGTTCATTATTTCGAAACTAATTTGGAAATCCTTTAATTAATATATTTATATATATAACATCTTCTTTATTAAAAACAAAAAAAATTCTTTTATTAAATTTTCATTAACTCTTTAACTCTCTCTCTCTCTCTCTCACGTTCATTTCTCTGGAGCAAAACCTTTCCTTCCCTTTCCCGACCAAACGCTCGTTTGGCCGACCCTCTTCGGCTCCCAAACTGCCGCCACCCCCGAGTCCTCTCTTCCTCTTTCGAAACCCCAAAAATTCCCCTATAAAACTCCTCTCAACCCTTCATCATCTCCACCACTCTTCCAGAGTCGAGCCTTAGCCGAGCGGCGACCCCGACGCCGACCCGAGCTCGCTCGGCACACCGATCCGTGCCCCTCCCGATGATCCCGAGTTCCCGCCGGCTCCGACCAAGCCCGGCGACCTCCCAGGCCAAGCGGCGACCCTCATCCGCTGTCCTTGGGCCACCCGCGGCCAGTCCGACCGCCGGCCACCCAGGCCGATCCCGTCGCCGTTCTTCCCGCGGCCGCGGCCAGGCCGTTTCCCGGCCGACCCCCTGCAGTGACCTCCCGAGCGGCCCGATCTGCTGTTCCATTCCCGATCGCCCAGGTCAGCACCCTCTCGCCGACCTCCTGTGGTCCCCGATCCGAGGCCGAGCCCAGGCGAGCCCCGTGTCCCCTGTCTAGCCCCCCGCTGTCGTTCTGTTTCCGTGGTTTCCTCGGCAACCCGCGGTTTTCTGTTCTTCTTTTTCGAGCCGATCTTCTGTTCCCGTAGGCGTGCTCGGATTTGCTGTCCGATCCCGGTTCGTTACGTGTACCGCAGCCGCGATCCGGCGAGGCGCTGTTCCGAGCTATTTTCAGTCATCCGTTTCTTTTCTCTATTTTAATATATGAGAGCTCTAGCCGAGAAACCCAAGGTATAATTCCGTTGTTCCGTTTCCATTTTTCATTGTCTATAATGAATTTGGTCCCCGATTCCGTTCCAGGAATTCGAATTTGGTACGTTTCGATTTCAGAATTTCAGGAATCATGTTCTGTGATGTTGTTTTCCTTTGATTCGGAATTTCCGAACATTTGTTGGATAGGTTCTGAGATTTTTGGTATCTTTAGTTAGTAATGTTAGGGCTTCTGTTTTCCGAGGTTCATCTCAGATTTTCCGATTTTCAATTCGGGTTTTTCGAATGTTCTTTAGAAGCATATTTTGTGGATTGGATATTATATTAATATTGTGGTGGAATAGAATTTATGGGTCTTTTCCTGGTTTGGGATATTTGTTGGAATTGTTGGTGCATTTTCCCAGTTTTGGGTTGTCCCAAATACAAAGGAGATGCTGCCCAAATTTTTATAAAATTTATATAAACTTCAAATCGATTTTTCAGAAATAATTTATTAATTGGATTTTGGGCAACGACCATACCGGTCCACGGGCCCTTAGCGAAATGCAAACGAAATCGGTTTTACCCGGACGTTGAGGCATTAGCTATTTTGACGATTGGACCAAAGTCTGAGACTCGTATTATATTTTAATTTATTAATCTTATTTTATAATTAAATTGTAGGAAATTTTAGGACTAACCAATGTTTTTCTTCTTATTTAAATTCATGTAAAAAGTCTGTAAAGGATATAAGCCCAGCTTTTATTACTTTCTGTGGTTTGGTAATAAGTTAGTGTAGTTTATTTCTTTTCTGGTTTGTGGTTGGCGTAAACACGTAAAAAAATAGTAAAATAATTAATTTATAGAAAATCACTATTATTTTCTCACATTAAATAAATTAGAAAAAAATTACAAGTTATCATTTAAACAAATTTCACATTTTTCCTCATTTAAAGAAAAAAAATATTATTTTTAAATGTGGTATAATGAAATACAAAGTTTTATCGAATAAATTGGAAAATACGATTTTTCCCAATAAAAAGTTAAATTGATTTTCCTTCATAAGTTAGAAACTCACCTCGATAAGTGTTCTAAAGTAGAGTTATAAATAACCTAAAATTTGATTAGGAAAAATTCTAGAGATTGTAACTAGCACACCTAGATATGGATTGAATATTGGTGCTGAGTCAGGAATTCTCAATTGTAGGGTTTCGAGGATTATACTAGCATCATCCCGGAACCAACATCGAATCCAGTTATAATCAAGGCAAGTACATTTTGTGTTAGTCTACAATTATTTAATAATCGTTTTATTGCAAGTTTAAACCACGATGCAACACGGAACTCTCTCTGAGAGCATTGACTGATTGACTGTTGGGTACTGGAGGAGTAGTGTAATGAGTATGACCACATCCAAAGTAGTATACTGACTGTGTTAGCTTACCCCTCATACACACGGGGATAAGCCATAACGTATCAATAGGATACAACTGTACAACCCAATCCGGTCATATTCATTGCCTATTCACATCACAATATTTTAACTGCTGGAAAACTATTTATTTCAAATTGTTTAAAAGTGCATAACTCTATTATTACTTCAATTGTTGGATTATCATGAATTGTACTTTGCTCCCTCCTGACTGGAGACCAACATTTTTAGGTGATTGAGTCGTTGAAGATCTGATGCCTGTTCCCGCAGAACCTGGAACCCAAGAACATTAGAGCTGGATAGTAATTTATTTAGTAACCAATGTATCAAGTGTAGTTGTTGTAATTAATAGTTGTTGTATTTCAGAAATTTTAAATTGAATAAAAAATTTTACATTCGTTAGAATTTTATCTGCATATGTTTCACTACTGAATACAGCTTACTGTCGCCGTCTCAACAACGGTACAGGCTGGGCATGATCCGTTTCGACCCAACAATTTGGGATCGGGTCGTGACATGAACTATATGATAAAGATAGGTTTCCTAGCAAGGATTAGGGGGCTAAATACATGCCTAAAGGTTTACATAAGTTTGACTAAAATATCATTACAAAATGTTATGCAAAACATGATTTGAACCTAATTTGTCAAGTCTGAATTCAACGTTTCGGTGCCCTAAATCATAATTTAAAACCTATAAAACTAAAGAAATACCATAGGGAACTTATATGGCCTCAAAGCTATTTGTTTTAGGGTCAGGATCATCTAGGTTTTAGGTCAAGAACATTAAAATTTACACATAAAATGTTGCGTGCAATCACAGCGTATCAATTCTGGAATAAGTGAACAAGGTGTCAAAAAGTGACATTATCATCAATATTTTCCAAAACACTATATAGTGAAAATTTAGAAAAATAAAGGAGACATATATAGATATCATATAATGAGGGTTTCATGAACAAAGCCTTAATTAAAGTCATGCAAAACAACGTACAAACAGTGATGAACAAGTCTGAATGTATATGTTTAAACGTGCATTCATCAAGTTTAAACATCGTTTTTCATGTCAAAATTACGGTTTCTACCTAGGGGAATGAAGTATATAGTTTATCCCTATCTTATTAATCATAAATGTGAAGAAAACATAGGGTACTTACCTATTTTTAAGGGCACGGACAGCAGTGAACAGCGATGATTCCCACAGGACTCTATCTGCACACTCTGTGTCGTATGGCCTCTACGGAAGGTTAAACGAAATAAAGATATAGAAAATTATATATGAAATTGATGGTAATTGAAAGAGTAACGCAAAGAAAAAGGTCCAGAGGAGTTTTACCTAGTGGTTTGGGTTGTGCACCACGTTTTTTGCACAGTTCGTTCAATCAGCCACCCGGCTGAACACTTTCTCGTGCGACATCGATTAAGGGTACAAAACACCAAGAACACCCTATCAAAAAATATATGGTTGGAAAGGTAAGAGGTAGAAGAAGAAGTTTTGTTAAAAAGTTAAGGGCTTACCAAATTTAGGGGCGCAAACTGTTGTAGAAGACAGCCCTATGCCACAGAATTTCAGCACCTCCTGACTGAATGTAGGTGCACTTGTGGATGATGAATGTAGTTGAAAAATGGATTTTAAATGACTTGGAAAGGACATGGGGCTGTAAGGGAGGTTGTGAGGGAGTGGATCCTTGAATTAGGGAGAATGGGATGAAGTGTAATGGTAGTTTTAGCAACTACCAAAGAGGTGGTTCCCTCCAAAAACTATGAGCACCCAAAGGGGTTGCCAATTTATGTAAGCTATTGTGCCACTTATTTGTTGTTGTCCACTATATGTTTGAGTGCATTAGTTGGGTCTAAGTATACCAGGTTGAGGTTAACTAAGTCCTATTTAGGTTAGGGTTTTGTTGGTGGTCATTTGGTTTACCTATTTGAGCTAAACCTATGCACATACATCACCGGAACCGAAAGGATTGACCCATTTGTTTGTGGTTGTGCATACTATGTTTTTGTCCATAAATTAGGTTCAAACCCTCTAGGTTTTAGTAAATGAAGTTCACAATATATTAGGATCGAGTTAGGGTACCATTGGGCTCTTGTATCGTGCTATTTCAATGCAACGGTAGACTTGTATAGCTCACTAGGCTACTTTACTCAGAAAAATATCCTAGTAGTTTATGGGTGTTTAGGGAGTGTGTAGGGATCCATTTGAGTGGGACACAAGCTACATAAGTGTTCTAGATTTAGTCTAGATCATGATGCTCCTATGGATCGAAAGGTTCAGGTCAAAATTATGCCCCTAATTTCATTTGGAACGGACATAGGTATATGGTCAAATATTAAAATATGATTTTATATGTGAATGTTGTGCTATTAATATGAAGCACAAGGAGACGTGTTTGAGTTAGGGTTGGGCATACGGTTCCAAGACCCGTGGTTCCGACCCAGCCCAAACCGTAAAATTTCTAAACAAGCTGGTTCCTAAAATTTGGAATTCAAACGGAGCATGTCGGGGTGGGTCGTGTGACACTAACGGGGCGGGACGGGCCTCCTATTTTCAAAATAAACGGGACCTCGGACCGACCCGTTTCTAGGGGTATGTATTTTTGTTTATCAATTTTAGAACTTTTGGCTATTATTTATAGATAATAGAATAAGTTATTGTTTAGTAAACAAATTCTAGAAATTTGGAAAGTCATAAGACTTATTTTGTTCTTATAGATAATAGAATATATGTAAATGTTTACTATTCTAGATTTTTTTTTTCCTACTTTTTTGGACACGTTTGGATCCGCGGGTTGGCCCGTTTTGAACGGGTCGATCCCGTTCCAGTTCCAATATTTTTTGGACCCGTCCTGCCCCGTCCCGCCAATTAACGGGTCTGGTTCGGATCCATAAAATTTGGGCCCGACCTGACCCGTGCCCACCTATAGTTTGAGTAGACATGAATGGTATACGTGTAGAGGGGCTCGACTAGGTCATGTATACAAATTTTGTTGGAAGAAAATAGCTAGTGTTGTGCTACTTATAGCAAAGCTATAAGAAAGAGTATATAAGTCAATTAAAAAATAATGCATATGAATAATTATTTATTAATTCTAATAAATAATCAAAAACTCTAATATTAAACTATATTAATTTTAGAAGGGTTTACAATCTACCTACCTTAGAAAATTTTGTTCTGAAATTAAACTAAAGCACGATATAAAGGATAAGGAAATTAATCTCGGAAGAACTCTGTTACCACTAGTCATATCGGGTTTCTCCAAAGGATAGGGTACATGGATATCAATAGAATCCTCGTTGACGCCGCAATCTAAGAACTAGGGTAAGCTTAGTTCGCATCACTATCCAACTTACAGGAATTAAGTTGACAACGAAAACTCTAGTACATATATAATTTGAAGGGGAGATACGAGAATATTAGATACTTATGTAGGTTGTCACGGGCTCACAAACAAAATATAGGTGCAATCATGATAATATTAGGTGATTGCTCCATAAGGAGATTATTACCAATTCTATATCAATATATCCTACATTCAACAAGGCAGTGAAAATGAATTGTCAGATAAATCTAAGGCGGAGTGGTATATAGGGAATTTAAGTCATAGCGACTAGCCAGAAAAAATTGGAATAGAAAGGAGCTGGTGCTTATGAGGATTTGGACAACAAGCACAAGGAGACGTATATAATAAAATGATTTAGTTTTTGAAAATTATGGCATGACTAGTGAAGAAATAAGGTCTTCTCATTCACATAATATAGGATATGTAATCACAAAGAAAGGATAGGGGTACGGCCTATAGCGAAAATACAACTTCTGCTTACTAGAATAATAGTGGGTTCAGGATAACCAAACAGGATAAAGAAATTCCACACCAACTCGGACTATGGTATAGTCTATCTACACTAATTTCCTTGGATAACATTGGAGTCCTAAGGATGCGAATAGCAAAACTTAAGCAATAATTTAGCTTATATCATTTTATAATCCCTATATCATTTCTTCTCTCCAAAGAGTTTACTCAATCTTATGACCTGGTTTTCTCAAACGATGCTTCCAACACCATTGTATTTTAGCCATCCTTGATCCTTAAAATTTAACATAGCTTTTTATTCTTGCCCTTATATTTGTCTATAAAACTTTATTTTCAAACGTTTTTCCATCCATATTTCACAACTCAACACTGGTACAATTATCGATCTATTTAAGGATCTCCAACTTCCATTTTATTTCCATATTTAAATCTCGAATATATTTTTTATCTCATACCACTTCACTTCTTGTTAGATTCCTGAAAATCTTCTACCATAATCGTAACCATGAGTCTTCAAATAGTCTATGGTATTATTTCCTCTATCAACATATTTATAGGGCATAATAATTTCTTATATTTCTCTATTTTATCATAAATCTTGTACTATATTTCTTCAATCTAAGATTATTTTCCTTTCCTTGAGTATCGGTTCTAAAATTCAATTTATATACCATGACTTGCTCAAGTCAAACACTTTCTATAATCCTCATCACTTCGTTATGGATTATTATTACTGTAATCGTCGCCTCAATCTCATTTTACTTTATGACAATCCTTATTTTTCTTCTTTCTTCAAATCAAAGTTTTTCTTGCAATTCATTCTTGCCTCTTTTCAACAATATTACTTAAACATAGTAATCCTCTTATTATTATTTTCATTTATAATCACCATCTATACCTTGATTCTAATATAATTGCTCTAGTCATAATCCTTTGGGGATTCCTAGCTAACCTATATCGATTAAAGGATATTCATAACTATGGTTTCTAGTCTATTCTAGGTAAGTTCCCTATCTCAAATCTCGATTTCTTATTTATGACTACTCACGGATGATAGAGAGGTCGTGATCGATCCTTAAACCCTATATTACACTCCTATAAGTTATACTCTAAATATTTTTATTCGTATGATTCAAAATCTACCAATACTAACTACCGATAACCACTATACAATATTTATAAGTACCTCGAATCCTTCTTGTCCCGAACTTACTAGGTGAGGGTCGAGGCAAAGTTAGTCAGGTACCTAGATCCAATACTCCGAACATTTACTATTGGGTAATCGTTAATTCATGGTTTTGGTTGGTCTTCCAATACTAGTCTAATCCTTCGATTTAAATGTCTATCTAGGTCTAATATACCTTATCTCTTCTATCCAACATTCCTTTGCACTATTTTTCCTTCTTCGTCTCTACTATCATAACATAAAATTCTTATATGATCATCTAATATATATCTTCCTCGGGTGAGTTCTTTTGACTAAAATATTGCAATATTCCAATTTCAATTCCTTTCTAAGCACAATATTATGATCATAACCTCCAAATAATATTTTTCAACTCATTTTAATTATAGAATTCTGTACCGACTTTGGTCTAGTACTAAGTATATGGCTTACTAATCCACTCTATCCACAAAATCACAAGTCGTACTGTACAAATCTTCCATATCATATTGTTTTGCTCCTATATGATCATCCAAAATCTAATAGTAGTCTTCTTGGCTAATCTACTGCCCCATTTTTACATTTATTTCCAACACAAGTATAAGTCATGATTATTTCTTCCAAGTAAAAATTTACGGGCAAATTAGGTCTAATAGTTAGTACAATTCTCATTAATTCCTTCTATCCTTGTCATATCTTCCAGAAGGCTTTGTATAGGTGATCATATTATTTGTTTAGCAAGCTATGACTAATTTGAAAGTCCAACGTATAAACTTTCAGATCGTATCGCCAGTTCTTTCGACCATGATAAAAATTCTAACTTATGCTCCGAACAATTCCTGATAAGTAAGTAAAACTTTTAATTTCACTCAATCTGCTAGAGTAGACGGTAGTAATTTTTTATCCATTGATAAGAGGAAAAATCCTCCTATAACTAAATCTCATATGTAAAATCCAACTACCATTATGTTCTAACCGGTTTATCTCTTAGAGGCGTCTACCCTAACCATTCCTGACAAAGATTTACCAACTTCAAAAAAATTTCATCAATCTGTGATATCCTATGTTAACATAACCGAAGGAATTCCGTACGAGTGTTCGTCTTTCCAAAATAGGAAAAGGCGAGATTCAATCACAAGGAGTTCAAGGAGGTACGATATAATACAAACACGAGGTTCAAGGGTGATAATTAATTCAAGAAAAGTTTCAATAGCAATTATAGATTGAGATCCTAATACATTTATCCTAATGCAGGCTCGTTTGGTACAGTAATGTAAATGAAACGATATTATCTGGACCTGCATGGGCTACCACTAAAATATGTCACGCTCTAGTTCCAAAATTTCTAGGAACTTGGACGAGACGATGCCAGCTAATACAATCTGGAATATGTTCTCCAATTTAATGGACATACCCAGATATACTATGTTGTAAAATATAGTAGGCATATGCTATCTTAACTAGTCTTAATCCACATGTAAGTAAATAGAGTAAGAATGGACATCATGTACTATAGTCGGCCGCCCCATGATACACAAGTCCGAGCAAACTCGAAGAAGAGTGAGCTTGCAATACTAGACTACAACAGCAAGTAACACGCATTAGAAGGATAATAGATTAATAAATAAAGACAAACATCTTGCTAAAATATACCTGAATATCCGACGTTCCCGTCATCAGCTCCAACAAGTCACCATATCAACCAACTCTACAATCTGGCAAGGAACCAGGTCCTCAGAGGGACGTAACAAGATACAAAATACATGTCATAAAGTAAATATTGTATAAAAATAAAGGTGTACTAGCCATCTATGTGAATGCACTTGAGGATAACTTTGGAACATATGGGTAGGACAAGCTCAATAGTAATCTTTGGCATAGATCCTAGCTAGATACCATATATACACTGACAAATATCATCAATCGACATAGCGTAGCACTAGCGACCATCGCCTGATATACCGACATCATATATAATCCCACAATAACGCATACAAGGTTTGACTAAAATTTTACATAAGTTTTCCTAGCAAGGATTAGGGGGCTAAATACATGCCTAAAGTTTTACATAAGCTTGACTAAAATATCATTACAAAATGTTATGCAAAACGTGATTTGAACCTAATTTTTCAAGTCTAAATTCAACGTTTCGGTGCCCTAAATCATAATTTCAAGCCTATAAAATTAAGGAAATCCCATAGGAAACTTATATGTCCTCAAAGGTGTTTGTTTTAGGGTCAGGATCATCTAGATTTTAGGACAAGAACATTAAAATTTGCACATAAAATGTTGCATGCAATCACAGTGTATCAATTCTGGAATCAGTGAACAAGGTGTCAAAAAGTGACATTATCATCAATATTTTCCAAAATACTATATAGTGAAAATTTTGGTCAATAAAGGAGACAAATATAGGTATCATTTCATGTGGGTTTCATGAACGAAACATTAATCAGAGTCATCCAAAACAGCGTACAAACAGCGATAAACAAGTCTGAATGTATATGTTTAAACGTGCTTCATCAAGTTTAAACATTGTTTTTCACGTTAAAATTATGGTTTCTACCTAGGAGAATGAAGTATATAGTTGTTACCTATGTTATGAATCATAAAAGTGAAGAAAACATAGGGTACATACCTACTTTTAAGGGCACAGACAGCGATGAACAGCGGTGATTCCCACATGACTCTGTCTGCACACTATGTGTCGTACGGCCTCTACGGATGGTTAAACGAAATAAATATATAGAAAATAATATATGAAATCGAAGGTAATTAAAAGAGTAACGCAATGAAAAAGGTCCGGAGGTGTTTTACCTAGTGGTTTGGGTTATGCACCACGTTCTTTGCACAGTTTGTTCAATCAGCCACCCTGCTGAACACTTTCTCGTGTGGCATCGATTAAGGGTACAAAATACCAATAATAGCCTATGAAAAAATATATGGTTGAAAAAGCAAGAGGTAGAGGAAGAAGTTTTTTGAAGGAGTTAAGGGCTTACCAAATTATTTAGGGGCACAAACTGATGTAGAAGACAGCCCTATGCCACAGAATTTCAGCACCACCCGGCTGAATGTAGGTGCAGTTGTGGAGGATGATTGTAGTTGAAAAATGGATTGTAAAAGACTTGGAAAGGACATGGGGCTATAGGGGAGGTTGTGAGGGAGTTGAACCTTGAATTAGGGAGAGTGGGATGAAGTGTAATGGTAGTTTTAGAAACTACCGAAGAGGTGGTTCCCTCCAAAAACTGTGAGCACCCAAAAGGGGTTGCCAACTTATGTAAGCCGATGTCCCACTTATTTGCTACTGTCCAATAGATGTTTGGGTGCATTAGTTGGGTCTAAGTACACTAGGTTGAGGTTAACTAAGTCCCATTTAGGTTAGGGTTGGGTTGGTGGTCATTTGGTTCACCTATTTGAGATAAACTTATGCTCATACATCACCGAAATCGAAAGGATTGACCCATTTGTATGTGGTTGTGCATACTATGTTTTGGTCCATAAATTAGGTTCAAACCCTCTAGGTTTTAGTTAATTAAGTCCACAATATATTGGGATCGAGTTAGGGTACCATTGGGCTCTTGTATCATGCTATTTCAATGCAACTGTAGACTTGTGTAGCTTACTAGGCTAGTTTACTCAGAAAACTATCCAGTAGTTTATGGGTGTTTAGGGAGTATGTAGGGGTCCATTTGAGTGGGACATAAGCTACATAAGTGTTCTAGATTTAGTCCAGGTCACGATGCTCCTATGGATCGAAAGGTTCGGGTCAAAATTATGCCCCTAATTTCGTTTGGAACGGACATAGATTTATGGTCAAATATTAAAATATGATTTTATATGTGAATATTGTGCTGTTAAAATGAAGCACAAGGAGACCTGTTTGAGTATAAATGAATGGTATATGTGTAGAGGGGATCAACAGGTCATGTATACAAATTTTTTTGGAAGAAAATAGCTAGTGTTGTGCTAGTGGATGTATATAAGTCAATTAATAAAATAATACATACTAATAATTAATTATTAATTCTAATAAATAATCAAAAACTCTAATATTAAACTATACTATTTTTAGAGAGGTTTACAATCTACCCACGTTAGAAAATTTTGTTCTAAAAATTAAACTAAAGCACGATATAAAGGATAAGGAAATTAATCTCGGAAGAACTCTGTTACCACTAGTCATATCGGGTTTCTCCAAAGGATAGGGTACATGGATATTGTTAGAGTGGGTGGGGTTCCCAACCTATGTGGAGGAGACCCCGGAGTGCGACGAGCGCCGTCTGTGTGTAGCTCGGGGAGGTGACGAGGCCATTCGGAGACGAAGAAGAAGCTCGGGAGCCACCATTTTATATTCTGGAACAGGGAGGCAGAGTTTGGGCCGAACTCTGCCCCCACACAGAGTTTTGGCCGAACTCTGCCTTTTCGTTCCAGAACTGTTCGGGTTGCCAAACACAGAGTTCTGGCCGAACACTGTGTCGTCGGGGCTGAAGCATTTTTCAGGGTGTTTAATCACCATTGGATCATATCCTACGGTCCAGGTTTTGCTGCGGATTAGGGAGTTTATACATGGTTATTCCTAACCCTAATCACAACACAACATTGAAGAAAAAAGGAGAGAAAAGAGGCAAGAGTGGCATTGCAACTTTGGGAGAGAAGAAGGAGGATTGAAGGCCATTTTCGAAGGAGGATCGTGTTCGGGTAATATTGTAACGCCCCAGTCCCAAAATATAAGGACTAGGTACGTATCATGCCAGCTGTATACATACGAGTAAATTTACGACTCATATATATACATAAGCTGTAAATGTAGAAAGCCAAGACACTAAATCTCATCCACAAAGATAAATAATAATATAAAAGCAACTTTGAGTTTGTCATGTACACAATAGTTCGTCGGAGACAAAGTCTACTACCAACCAAATTAAATATGAAAAAAGATACAAGGAAAGAATTTAGCAAGCGAGAGCAAGTGACGAGTCCAAGCGCAATCATCACGGAGGAAGGAATGGCCTTAGCTAAAGCACCTGCAAGAAACCACGAATACACACACCTGGAGAGATCACCAGGTCCTCAGAGGGACGTAACAAGACACATAATATCATGCCGATAAACTGAATAAATAAGCTCAACAGAAAAGTATGCATGAGTAAAGGTTCCTACCCATTCTAGGTGATATGCACTTTGAGGACAACGTTCTACGCAGGGGCTGTAACGGATTCACGCAAGCAAGTAATAGAGAGTGGCCAGAAAGTAGCGCTCATCCGAGACGCTATCGGCCTGGGCAGAAGGTAGTGCTCATGAGAGTCACCCTCGGCCCAGAATGTGTGTAAAAATAAAATGTAGCCCCTACGCTAATAACTGTCCCCTCCCCACAATGATACTATACATGTGTCGACTCCACGACACTGTTTAATCCTTAATAACTGCCAAGTCTTCTGCACAAATCTATTAGCAGTTATATCCTAACGCACGGCCTGTACGCACCAATGATCAGTCAGCACGCAAGTCCGCATCTATATGCGACTCATAACTCACACACAATCCGTGGCACATCATGACAGTTTATGAGATGCACTAAACCTACGGTGGTCCCTTAACTCTAAGCCAATTGCATAAAATATAATAATTTGCATATATATAATTTTGAAAGAACAACATAAAGAAAAGCATGCATGATATTGAGCAAGAAATTAAATAGTAAAGGCAAGGTGTCTTGCCTGGTGGTGTTGCCTGGAGTGGTACAATAATTCAACAAGTCCTGTTCTGTCCAATTGCCAAGGCCAGTATGTAGGGGATTCGAAGTCACGAGAAAATAGGACACGATTAGTCGTGAGCAATGGAATAATTGGAAGAAAAATTTAGGGAGTAGATGAATATACAAATTCTTAGAAAATATTTATATTACTTTAAAAACATGTTTACTTGTAAAAATTCCTTTACGGTAATACTTCAAAAATATGTATATATAATAATTTTGAAAATTACATCTTATTAGTCAAAATATACGTTTAGATGAATACTCGAAAAATTAATATATAATATCGTAGAAAAGTAACTTTTCATTAATCAAAATATTTTAATAAAATATAAAAAAAATTGGCCATTGTGTGTTGTCAAAATAATTTTTCTATTTATTTAATAAAACAGCAGAATACAATAAAAATTCTAATAAAAATCATAATCATAACCAAAATTTTAAATTAATAATAATGATATAATAATAACAGTAATAATATTATAATAATACTAATAGCAATAATAATAACAGTAATAGTTATAATTATAATAATAATATTAATAATGATAATAATAATAATAATACTAACATTAATATATAACAGTAATATATAATAATAATAATAATAATAATAATAATAAATAACCCTACACAATTCCTATACCATTTCCCAATCCTTACCAAAACGAGAGAGAGAAAATCGAGAGGGTGATTACCTGGCGATCGCCGGCAGCGCGAGGGTCGGAGAAGGCGGCTCCGGAGGGGGACGAGTCGGAGGAAGCTCGGCGGCAGCGGAGTGGTGCTGCGCGCGGTGGAGTCGGGCGGACGCACGGTCGAGCGCCGGCGGGAAGCGGGGCGGCGGTCGGCTGCGGAAATCGCGACGGGGGACGAAGAAGAAGAAGTCGGGGCTCACCGAGGAAGGGGGTCGGCGGACCACTTGTCGAGCGCGAGGTCTTCCGACTTAGGCGCCGGCGGAGTTGCTCTGGTGTGCGGTGCTGGCCGCGGCGGAGGGGCGTTCTTCACCGATGGAACCGGCGGCGCGGGAGCTGGAGTAAGTGAGCGGCGGAGGTCTAGGGCTGTTCGGCGGAGGCGAGCGTCGGTGGTCGGGCTCGGCTGGAATGGCACGACGGTTGTCCGGAGGCGGTAGGAACCGCTCCGGCAGCAGATCTGAAGTGAGTTTTGGGTAAAAACTCCGGCCGATCATTGGTGGCGTTGGTGGAGCGAATTTGGCTCGGCCACGACGTCCGGAGTCCGCAGCCGGCGCCAGATTTGCTCGACGGAGGGACCGGTGGCACGATCGGGGTTGCGCACGCCCACGCGAAGACGGAGGCGGAAAGGCGCGCACGCGACAGTGGCGGCTCGCTAGCACACGGCTGCAGAGGAGAACTCAGGCGGTGTTGGAGGTCCGGTTAGGTTTCTCTCCCCTTTTCCTCTAGTGGTGGTGACGATGACTTGTTGTCGGGATGGGGTGATGGCGAGCCTGTCGTCGGCCCAGGAAGTGGCTGGTCTCCGGGTGCGGTGGTGATGTTGAGGTTGATTGACAGTGGTCAGGGTAGTGGGAATGATGGTTGTGGTGGTGACGGCGATGATGGCGACGGGATATTGGTGTTGATGGTTGGGGACATCGGTAGCAGTGGAGATGGCGGTACGGGGCATGGTTAGGTCCTTAGGTTTAGCTAGGAATTTTGGGTCGTGTTGGGTGTGTCCGACACGGTATGGGGGGACGTCCGGGACTGTCGGACGGGAGAGGAGGGTATTTGTATATGTAAAAGAAAATATTAGTGGATGAGAAGGTGACACGGACACGATGCACACTGGTTTGTGGAGGATTTCATGAAAATAAATTGGGCAAGTACCTCTCCTTTTATAGGAGGTGGGAATCCCAGATGGATAGGACTATAATTGGTTTAAAACCCCAATAGATAGTATTATATTATATTTAGATAGTTTTTAAAAAATAATTGGAACGAATCCAAATCAAATATGGCTATCTCATATATTTAAAAGAATATTTAAAACAAAACCTTTTCCAATTTAAATTATCCAAATTAATAAACTATTAAATTAAACAAGATTAAAAATATCTTTTTCACATCTATTAAAATATGCTATTAATTAATTTCGAAAATTACATATATATACTGATAAATAATTTTAAAATAAAACTTGCTTTTCTAATATACCATTTTATAATAATAATATTTATTATTTTACTGCAAACATGTAAGGCTTTTTATAAATAAATAATAAACTTGAAACTCTATATATATACTTTGAAACTATTTTCAATAAATAAATCCAAACTATTTTTTTCTAAAAATATGTACCTCGCACATATTCGCACTCGACGAGTAAGTACGAAAAACAAAATTTTGTGCGCGACGTACAGTACGACATCGAGACGTACAAATAACAAGTAAAATTTAAATATCAATAAATAAATAACCATAAAAAATTTAAAATTATAGTAGAAATTTAGGGGGTTTACATCCTACCCAACTTAAAAGAATGTCATCCTCGAAATTTAGGAGTAGGTAAGGTAGAGGATAGAAAAAAAGTTTGTGATTAAATAGTGAACAAGGTGACGAACGATGATCGTGCAATTAGAATGTCTTGGGTTTTGAATCTGTGGAATTAACTCAAGGATAGGGTTTTGAAAGAGGGTTGCTAGTTAACACTGAGAAATAAGGAAGATTTAAGGGTTAAGTTAAATGGTGATAAGACACGAATAAAGAGATATAGAATCGAGTAGAGAAAGCAAATTTTTAGAGGATATAGTCGCCTAGGTTTAGAGTTAAATCAATCTCAAGTTCCAAGGAGGTCGCGAAAGTTGAATCTTGGGTCGAGAGAAGGATAAGGAGCTTAAGATAGGTGAAATATGAAGCCAACAAGAGTTCAAGAATATGTTTTGAATACTAATTTATGGTTCAATGACGATGGAATAATTTCAAGTAGAGTTGTCAAGACTGTCGCAGATGAGACTCTAGAGGCAAGTTTAACTATGTCTCCATCTACGTATAATGATATACGAAAAAGCAAACCAAAGTGCTATAGGTTGATCAGACCATAATGCACCGGTTCTGATTAGACAATATGTTAGTGGGTGCGACCCAATATGTCATGATCAAGCCTAAAAATAAATCTTGCAAAGCTAAGGCTAAATTGATAAGATGGTCGAAATAAGTAAGTGTGATAATGATGAAGAAATTTAAGTAATCCAAGTTCTTTTAAAAGCTAAGTCTCGCTCGAAGTGTGAGCTTATACAGTTGACTTGGTTGACCATAAATGAACCCATTCGTTTGGTTCACAAAGACAAGGGTTTTGGTTTGGTCATGAGTATTCTATCTAACTTACAAGGGTTAAACTAGTTGTGTGACGGGACAGTGGTCAAGATAGTTCTCAAATAATCTCATACAATATCTATCCTTCTAAACTTCCAAATATAATCTATAGATTTGAGATTTGAATTTCTTTAATCAATCCCCAAGATAACCTTTATCATTTCCCACATTATATTATAACAAAAACTTTCCATCTTATCTAGTCGCAACAAAATCATAATAAAATCTAAATAACTCTTTATGGTGTCACAATTTAAATCGATATTAATCCAAGTCTAAATTATAATTGGTTCCACAATTGTAATCCATACAAGAATTTAATAATTCATAATTCCTCAATTTGATTTGGTATCCTTCAAAATATTTTAACCAAAAATTATTACTATCATTACTTCAACCATTTCACTCAAAAAAATTTTGCAAACTCATTAATCGTAATCGCACATCTAAATTTTAAAACTAAAAATTCTCAAATTGTTATCCATCCTACTCGGCAAAATTTAAATCCTTTTTAAACTAAATCTATATCCTTTCCAAGATGTATAACTATAACCCAATGAATCATAAATATTTTTCAAGACCTTCAAAAATCCAAATCGTGATCCCTTTTTTTTCAATTGTATAATGATTCTAGAATTCCTTTTGTAGTATCAAAACAATCCTTGTTGCTTCTACCCAACTTAAAATTTACTAATCATCAAGGTCATACTTTTAGGGCACAACATTGCCTTTATAACTCCATTAAAACCTCAATGCCTACTAATTATCAATGTAACCCTTCTAGCCATGAGTTTGACCTATGAGTATATACAAGTGTAGTCATCTTCCTAGCTGTCACTAAGCACGAGACTAAGAATTTACGGTAGAAGGAGTCAAGCAAGATGCAAATCAAGGAAGTCGAACGAGAGTTCGAAATTTGAAGTCAAGAAAGGATGTCAAGTAGGTGGATGAGATTCCTAGATTCTAATCCTATATTGCAGGCTCACATCGGTACAATTACGTAACCGAAGTGACAAACTCGACCTGCATGGGCCACCACAAAAACATGTAACGTCCCAGTCCCAAAATATAAGGACTAGGTACATATCATGCCAGCTGTATACATACGAGTAAATTTACGACTCATATATACATAAGCTGTAAATGTAGAAAGCCAAGACACTAAATCTCATCCACAAAGATAAATAATAATATAAAAGCAACTTTGAGTTTGTCATGTACACAATAGTTGGGCGGAGACAAAGTCCACTACCAACCAAATTAAATATAGAAAAATACACAAGGAAAGAATTTAGCAAGCGAGAGCAAGTGACGAGTCCAAGCGCAATTATCACGGAGGAAGGAATGGCCTTAGCTAAAGCACCTGCAAGAAACCACGAATACACACACCTGGAGAGATCACCAGGTCCTCAGAGGAACGTAACAAGACACATAATATCATGCCGATAAACTGAATAAATAAGCTCAACAGAAAAGTATGCATGAGTAAAGGTTCCTACCCATTCTAGGTGATATGCACTTTGAGGACAACGTTCTACGCAGGGGCTGTAACGGATTCACGCAAGCAAGTAATAGAGAGTGGCCAGCAAGTAGCGCTCATCCGAGACGCTATCGGCCTGGACAGAATGTAGTGCTCATGAGAGTCACCCTCGGCCCAGAATGTGTGTAAAAATAAAATGTAGCCCCTACGCTAATAACTGTCCCCTCCCCCCAATGATACTATACATGTGTCGACTCCACGACACTGTTTAATCCTTAATAACTGCCAAGTCTTCTACACAAATCTATTAGCAGTTATATCCTAACGCACGGCCTGTACGCGCCAATGATCAGTCAGCACGCAAGTCCGCATCTATATGCGACTCACAACCCACACACAATCCGTGGCACATCGTGACAGTTTATGAGATGCACTAAACCTACGGTGGTCCCTTAACTCTAAGCCAATTGCATAAAATATAATAATTTGCATATATATAATTTTGAAAGAACAACATAAAGAAAAGCATGCATAATATTGAGCAAGAAATTAAACAGTAAAGGCAAGGTGTCTTGCCTGGTGGTATTGCCTGGAGTGGTACAATAATTCAACAAGTCCTATTCTGTCCAATTGCCAAGGCCAGTATGTAGGGGGTTCGAAGTCACGAGAAAATAGGACACGATTAGTCGTGAGCAATGGAATAATTGGAAGAAAATTTTGGGGAGTAGATGAATATACAAATTCTTAGAAAATATTTATATTACTTTAAAAACATGTTTACTTGTAAAACTTCCTTTACGGTAATACTTCGAAAATATGTATATATAATAATTTTGAAAATTACATCTTATTAGTCAAAATATACGTTTAGATGAATACTTGAAAAATTAATATATAATATCGTAGAAAAGTAACTTTTCATTAATCAAAATATTTTAATAAAATATATAAAAAAAAATTGGCCATTATGTGTTGTCAAAATAATTTTTCTATTTATTTAATAAAACAGCAGAATACAATAAAAATTCTAATAAAAATCATAATCATAACCAAAATTTTAAATTAATAATAATGATATAATAATAACAGTAATAATATTATAATAATACTAATAGCAATAATAATAACAGTAATAGTTATAATTATAATAATAATATTAATAATGATAATAATAATAATAATACTAACATTAATATATAACAGTAATATATAATAATAATAATAATAATAATAATAATAATAATAATAAATAACCCTACACAATCCCTATACCATTTTCCAATCCTTACCAAAACGAGAGAGAGAGAGAGAGAGAGAAAATCGAGAGGGTGATTACCTGGCGATCGCCGGCAGCGCGAGGGTCGGAGAAGGCAGCTCCGGAGGGGGACGAGTCGAAGGAAGCTCGGCGGCAGCGGAGTGGTGCTGCGCACGGTGGAGTCGGGCGGACGCACGCGGTCGAGCGCCGGCGGGAAGCAGGGCGGCGGTCGGCTGCGGAAATCGCGGCGGAGGACGGAGAAGAAGAAGTCGGAGCTCACCGAGGAAGGGGTCGGCGGACCACTTGTCGAGCGCGAGGTCTTCCGACTTAGGCGCCGACGGAGTTGCTCCGGTATACGGCGCTGGCCGCGGCGGCGGGGCGTTCTTCACCGATGGAACCGGCAGCGCGGGCGCTGGAGGAAGTGAGCGGCGGAGGTCTAGGGCTGTTCGGCGAAGGCGAGCGCCGGTGGTCGGGCTCGGCTGGGATGGCGCGGCGGTTGTCCGGAGGCGGTGGGAACCGCTCCGACAGCAGATCTGAAGTGAGTTTTGGGGAAAAACTCCGGCCGATCATTGGTGGCGTTGGTGGAGCTAATTTGGCTCGGCCACAACGTCGGGAGTCCGCGGCCGGTACCAGATTTGCTCGACGGAGGGACTAGTGGCACGATCGGGGTTGCGCACGCCCACGCGTAGACGGAGGCGGAAAAGCGCGCACGTGACAGTGGCGGCTCGCCAGCACACGGCTGCAGCGGAGAACTCAGGCGGTGCTAGAGGTCCGGTTAGGTTTCTCTTCCCTTTTCCTCTAGTGGTGGTGATAATGACTTGTTGTCGGGATGGGGTGATGGCGAGCCTGTCGTCGGCCCAGGAAGTGGCTGGTCTCCGGGTGTGGTGGTGATGTTGAGGTTGATGGACAGTGGTCAGGGTGGTAGGAATGATGGTTGTGGTGGTGACGGCGATGATGGCGACGGGATATTGGTGTTGATGGTTGGGGACATTGGTAGCAGTGGAGATGGCGGTACGGGGCATGGTTAGGTCCTTAGGTTTAGCTAGGAATTTTGGGTCGTGTTGGGTGTGTCCGACACGGTATGGGGGGGACGTCCGGGACTGTCGGACGGGAGAGAAGGATATTTGTATATGTAAAAGAAAATATTAGTGGATGAGAAGGTGACACGGACACAATGCACACTGGTTTGTGGAGGATTTTATGAAAATAAAGTGGGCAAGTACCTCTCCTTTTATAGGAGGTGGGAATCCCAGATGGATAGGACTATAATTGGTTTAAAACCCCAATAGATAGTATTATATTATATTTAGATAGTTTTTAAAAAATAATTGGAACGAATCCAAATCAAATATGGATATCTCTTATATTTAAAAGAATATTTAAAACAAAACATTTTCCAATTTAAATTATCCAAATTAATAAACTATTAAATTAAACAAGATTAAAAATATCTTTTTCACATCTATTAAAATATGCTATTAATTAATTTCGAAAATTACATATATATACTGATAAATAATTTTAAAATAAAACTTGCTTTTCTAATATACCATTTTATAATAATAATATTTATTATTTTACTGCAAACATGTAAGGCTTTTTATAAATAAATAATAAACTCGAAACTCTATATATATATATACTTTGAAACTATTTTCGATAAATAAATCCAAACTATTTTTTTCTAAAAATATGTACCTCACACATATTCGCACTCGACGAGTAAGTACGAAAAACAAAATTTTGCGCGCGACGTACAGTACGACATCGAGACGTACAAATACCAAGTAAAATTTAAATATCAATAAATAAATAACCATAAAAAATTTAAAATTGTAGTAGAAATTTAGGGGGTTTACAAATATCTACTCGTTGTCCTTGTTCTTTGTAGCTTTGTAATCATTATTCTTGCTCCTAAGTGTTGTGGGGATCCGATTTGGATCGGGAGAAGTTTGTAGAGGGTGTAATCCTTTATTTCATTAGTGAAGGCTTCTCAGGGTTGGACTCCGATCGTCCCGTGGTTTTTTCTGTAAGGGTTTTCTACGTCAAAAATTCTCTGTGTCTGCGTAGTTTGTTTTGGTATTTTGGTTCGTACATTGTATTGCTCGGTTCTCTCGCATGTACTCTCTAGTTTGGGGAAAGGTTTTTGCGTTTCTTTCCCAACAAAGTGGTATCAGAGCCAGGTTCTGGAATTCAGAAGGGTGTCAGGAGTTGACAAGAAAACTAGAGAGGAGAGATGGACGCGAAGATGGTGCGCATGGTGAACCTGAACGGCACCGACTATCATTATTGGCGGAGCAAGATAAAAGATTTAATGTTTGTCAAGAAGCTGCATCTGCCCATATTTGCATCCGAGAAGCTCAGTGATAAATTCGAGAAGGACTAGAATTTCGAACACATACAGGTGTACGGATATATCAGGCAGTTCATTAATGAGAACGTGTATAACCTTGTTGCTAATATTGAGCATGCGAAGACGTTATAGGATAAGCTGGAGTCTTTGTACGTGAAGAAGACCGAGGTAAACAAGTTGTTTCTGATCCGGACGATGATGGGTCTATGGTACAAAGATGGAGCATCTATTACGGATCACTTGAGTGATTTCCAGTGCATGGTTAACCAGCTATCTTCAATGGGAGTCAAGTTCGACGACGAGGTTCAGGAACTATGGCTATTGTATACGTTGCCAAACTCGTGAAAGACCGTACGAGTATCTATGATCGCTTTTGCTCCAGAGGGCGTGGTCAGTCTGGAGTTTGCCAAGAGCGGGATGTTTAATGAAGAGATGTGGAGACGTTCTCAGGGCACTTTATCCACATCCCACCACTCAAAGGCATTGGTTTCAGAGAGCCGCGAAAGGGGCAAAAATAGGAGTCCAGGTGGTGGCAGAGACAAGAGCAGGGGGAAGTCCAAGGGTCGGTACGAGGGCTCAGAGTGTTACCATAGTGGCAAGAAGGGCCACATCAAGCAAAACTGTTTTGCTTGGAAGAGAGAGAAAAAGGGAAACAAGGGGAAGCAAGATGAGAACACTACAGCGGTGGCCTCGATACATGGAGGCGATGTGATCGTCATAGGTGATGAGGTAATCACAAACCTCGTCTGCGATGACAATTCTTGGATGGTGGACTCAGGGGCTTCGGTGCATGTATCTCACAACAGGGCATTATTTGCCACTTACACGACAGGCGACTGTGGAGTGTTGAAGATGGACAATGGAGATGTGTCGAAGGCGGTTGCCGTTGGATATGTGCATTTGAGAACGAAGACGGGTGCAGTTCTTGTTCTCAAAGATGTTCGCCATGTCCCTGATATCCATTTCAACCTAGTGTCGGTTGGAAGGTTGGATGACGAGGGATTCTTTAGTCTCTTCGAGAATAGACAGTGGAAGCTTTCCAGAGGTTCGATGGTGATTGCCAGAGGAAGCAAGAAGTTCGGTCTCTACTATATGGAGGGAAGCTCACAGGGAGCACAGGAGGTGAACGCAGTCAGTGATGTGTCTACCGAGTTGTGGCACAGGTGGCTCGACCATATCAGCGAGAAGGGGATGAACTACTTGGTGAACAGGAAGGTGATTCCAGGGCTCAAGTCTATAAAGTTGGAGAAGTACACGCACTGCTTAGCTGGAAAGCAAAATAGGGTATCTTTCCAAAGTCACCCAAGTTCAAGGAAGCCGGCGTTGCTCGAGTTGATTCACTAGGATGTCTGCTGTCCTATGAAGGTAAAATCTATTGGTGGTGCTTCTTACTTTGTAAATTTTATTGATGACTGTTCCAGGAAGGTTTGGGTCTATACCTTAAAGACCAAGGATCAGGTGCTGCCTACTTTCAAAGAGTTTCAGGCCTCTATTGAAAGAGAGACGGGCAAAAAGTTATTGTGTGTTCGGTCCGACAACGGCGACGAATACATCGGTCCCTTTGATGCGTATTACAGAGAGCAAGGGATACGACACCAGAAGACTCCGCCCAAGACACCTCAGCTCAATGGTATAGCGGAGCGCATGAACAGGACACTGATGGAGAGGGTGCGGTGTTTGCTGTCAGAAGCAAACTTATCGGGCAGTTATTGGGGTGAGGCTCTTCTCACAGCTACTTATGTTATTAATTTATCTCCTAGTGCTCTTTTGCAGGATGATGTGCCTGACAAAGTACGGTACGACAAAGAGCCGTCATACAATCACCTGCAAGTGTTTGGATGTAAGGCCTTCGTGCATGTACCGAATGACGAGAGGTCCAAACTTGAGCCGAAGACGAGGTGGTGCATCTTTGTCGGCTATGGTCGGGATGAGTTTGGCTATAGACTTTATGAGCCGGTGGAAAGAAAGCTCTACAAAAGTAGGGACATGGTATTCGTCGAGGATCAGACCACGACCAATACTCAGGATTCCGAGACGCCTTCTGAGGCTGAAGAATTGCCTGACTTAGAGTCATTTTGCTTCGAGCAGTTTCCAGAGGACATCACAGAGGATACAATTATGGGGGAGCCAGTACATGGAGTTGCTCCCAACCTTGATCATCAGCCTGCTGATGGTGGTCAGGGTGTCCTTCCGGAGGATGAGCATACCGGAGAGGCAGTTCCTGAAGAGGAGGAGGCTGTTGGTATACAGCCAACACCAGTGGTTCCACTGAGAAGGAGCGACAGAGAGCGTCGACCATCTACGAGATACTCACCGGGTGAGTATGTGCCATTGACTGACGGGGAAGAACCAGAAAGTTTTGTAGAGGCTATAGAAGACGAACGCAGGCAGGAGTGGATAGAGGCTATGCAGGAGGAGATGAGTTCCTTATACACTAATTCCACTTATGAGCTGGTACGGTTGCCAAAGGGCAAGAAGGCTTTAAAAAATCGATGGGTGTTTAGAGTGAAGCAGACGGATAATGTTACTCACCCTCGATACAAAATGAGACTGGTAGTTAAAGGCTACGGTCAGCAAAAAGGCGTAGATTATGATGAGATCTTTTTGCCTGTCGTCAAGCATTCGTCTATTCGGATGGTGCTAGCATTGGCAGCCATTCTCGACTTGGAGGTCGAGTAGATGGACATGAAGACGGCATTCCTCTACGGTGATCTTGAGGAGGAGTTATACATGGAGCAGCCAGAGGGATTCTGTGAGAAGGGCAAGTCACATTTGGTCTGCCGGTTAAGAAAGAGCTTGTATAGTCTAAAGTAGGCTCTGAGGCAGTAGTACAGGAAGTTCGAGTCATTTATGGGAGAGCATGGTTATGTACGGATGACGTCGGATCACTGTGTATTTGTGATATATTTTTTCGATGATGATTTCATTATTTTATTGCTCTATGTAGATGACATGCTATTAGTGGATCGGAATGTCACTAGGATAGCGGAATTGAAGCGCTAACTGGGCGCGGCCTTCTCTATGAAGGATTTGGGCACAGCGAAGACTATTCTTGGAATGGAGATCAGCCGAGAGAGAGAGTCCAAGCTGCTACATTTGTCCCAAAAGAAGTACATTCACCGGGTACTTCAGCATTTCGGGATGGACGGGTCGAAGAAAGTGAGTTGTCCCCTTGCGGCCCACTTTAAGTTCACTGAGGAGCAGTGTCCATCTACCGAGGACAAAAAAGAAGATATGGAGCAGGTTCCATATGCTTCAGCTGTGGGGAGCCTTATGTATGCTATGGTGTGTACGAGGCCAGACAACGCTCATACAGTTGGCACAGTTAGCAGGTATCTTTTAAATCCTGGAAGGGTATATTAGAGTACGGTCAAGTGGATTGTACGATACATTCAGGACATTGCCGATTGGAGACTTTCTTTTGGTGGTGACGAGCCGAAGCTGGTTGGGTATACCGACACTGATATGGCTGAAGATGTAGACACGAGACAATCGACTTCGGACTATGTGATGATGTTTGTCGGAGGAGCGGTATCGTAGCAGTCACGGTTACAAAAATGTGTTGCCTTGTCAACGATGGAGGCGGAATACATTGCGGCGACGGAGGCTTGCAAGGAGCTGCTGTAGATGAAGAAGTTGTTGCAGGAAATAGGGCTGAAGCAAGAGCAGTATACTTTGCTTTGTGACAGTTAGAGTGTTATTCACCTTGTGAAGAACCAGATATTTCATAGTCGGTCCAAGCACATCGAGACTCAGTATCATTGGACACGGGATGTGGTTGAGAAGAAGGATGCGGTGCTTGAGAAGGTTCATACTGATGACAATGGAGCGGACATGCTCACAAAGATTCTACCGAGGGAGAAGTTTGACTACTGCAGGTAGATCGTCGGGATGACGACCTCCTCTACCTAGTTGTGAAGGGGGAGATTTGTTGGAGTGGGTGGGGTTCCCAACCTATGTGGAGGAGACCCCGGAGTGCGACGAGCGTCGTCTGTGTGTCAGAGAAGCTCGGGGAGGTGATGAGGCCATTCAGAGACGAAGAAGAAGCTCGGGAGCCACCATTTTACATTCTGGAATAGGGAAGGCAGAGTTCGGGCCGAACTCTGCCCCCACACAGAGTTCTGGCCGAACTCTGCCTTTTGGTTCCAGAACTGTTCTGGTTGCCGAACATAGAGTTCTGGCCGAACTCCGTGTCGTCGGGGCTGAAGCATTTTTCAGGGTGTTTAATCGCCATTGGATCGTATCCTACGATCCAGATTTTGCTGCAGATTAGGGGGTTTATACATGGTTATTTCTAACCCTAATAACAACACAACATTGAAGAAAAAAATAAGAGAAAAGAGGCAAGAGTGCCATTGCAACTTTGGGAGAGAAGAAGGAGGATTGAAGGCCATTTTCGAAGGAGGATCGTGTTCAGGTAATATCAACTCGTCGTCCTTGTTCTTCGTAGCTTTGTAATCATTATTCTTGCTCCTAAGTGTTGTGGGGATCCGATTTGGATCGGAAGAAGTTTGTAGAGGGTGTAATCCTTTATTTCATTAGTGAAGACTTCTCAGGGTTGGACTCCGATCGTCCCGTGGTTTTTTCCACAAGGGTTTTCCACGTCAAAAATTCTCTGTGTCTGTGTGGTTTGTTTTTGTGTTTTGGTTCATGCGTTGTATTGCTCGGTTCTCTCACAGGTACTCTCTAGTTTGGGAAAAGGTTTCCGCATTTCTTACAAAATAAAGTGGCCTGGAAATCACTCAAGTGATCCGTAATAGACGCCCCATCTTTGTACCGCAGACCCATCATCGTCCGGATCAGGAACAACTTATTTACCCCGATCTTCTTCGCGTACAAAGACTCCAGCTTATCCCATAACGTCTTCACGTGCTCAATATTGGCAATATAGTTGTAACTCCACTTTCTGAAATGTGGTAGAATCTATTTTTTTAATGAATTGGGTATGTTTTTCTATATTTAAAATAGATATAGAATTTGACACCTTGATTTTATTTAGGACTTTTAAAAAAAAAAAAGCTTTAAGAACTAATCAATTGTGGCCCATTTACTGAAGCCCACAACTGAGGGCCTATTATTGATTCAGAACAGAGTCTTTCTTCCTTCCTTTCTTATTTCTTTTAAATTCAAATTTCCCAGCCTTTGGTTGCCAACGGCCAGGAAGGGTCGACCATGTGCTCTCCCTTTCTCCTAACAGAATTGTCAGAGAGGGAGTGAGGTGGAATTTCCCGCCAATGGTTGCTTTCTCCTCACGCTGGCTAACCCCTATAAGTATTGAGCAATCGATCCTTCATTCCTTGCTCCTCTCTTCCTCGCCATTGTTCTTGAGACAAATCCCAAAATTGAAGGATCAACCATGAAGAAAAGGAGCATCGTAGCAATGGAGTTTCCGTTCATCCACACGCAGTGAACTGGAAGTACCCTCCTCGACGTCTGCGCAGTGGATCCAGAAGTTCTTCGTCGTGCTTGATGAATTCGTCGATCCTTCCTTTTCCGTCGATGAACTTCTGGTAAGACAGAGCAACATCATCTTCTAAAAGTTTTACTCTGATCGTTTTATCCTACCAATTTTCTTTGTTTGATCAGATCTGGACTTGGTGAACAAGTCATCGAACCAATCATTTTCTTCTCGTCATTTTGGATCAATCAAAGGTATTGATCGATCAATCGACTCCTTGTAGTTAGATGTTCAGATCAATATAAATTATGGGTCAAATTATGTTTATAATGTAGTTATGATTCTTCATGATTAAGTGTTCGATAGTTTGCTACAAAGGACTGGATTGTGAAGAAGGGAGTGGCTCGTACCAATTCACAGAGACCAGGAGCTTTTGACTCAGGTAAATTACTCGATTACACAAAGGTTGCAACCATAATAGTTTTGATAGCAGAGGTGAATTGAAGTATTTTAGTTTAGGTTGTTATTCGAGTAGTATTGTGAGTTGTGATTCATTCTATGTCAAATAATTATGGGTTGATGCTTTGGGGAAATTTCCAGATATGAATTTAATTGAGACGGGTCAGTTTTGGACTGGTATTTAGGATAGATATGGCTGATACTTGTTTATATAAACTGATGGGATTTTATGAAGACTGATACTTGATTTCATTATTGGAATAGTGTCGAGTTTGTTTTGTAATGAATATTGGGCTGTCACTTGAACCTGGGTTTGGTTATTTCATGTTTTGCAAACCTCTCGACTGCAGATTTTAATTCATCTGAGTTGCAGATGAGTAGCATGATGAGTTGAGGAACTGAACAGGACTGCTCGTATCAGTCATGTTCAGGATTGTTGAACTTGAAATAAGAAAACCTGAGTTTTATTTGTAAACAGAGGGTTACATGTGATTCCTGAAGTTGTGGTATCATATGGTTGAGAAGGTTAACCTTGGTTGAAGTCTAGCCCATTAGGTTGAGTGCAAGACTGAAATTATATGTATTCTTGCAAGAAAAATACATATTTCTGGAACCATATACAGTATGGGAATCTTCTTGAACTAGACTTCATATTCCTGCCCTGTTTAGTGTAAATCTGAGGAGTTCAGTCTATTCTCAGGAATCTGGAACATTTTGGATATACAGTAGTTAGTTGTACTAGGTCCTTGAGTTCAATTGATGGATTTGGTTGAACAGGTTCTTGAGTCATGGCTGAATCATCAGAACCTGGGACATATCCCATGGTTCAGTATTAATTATCAGGACCTAGGTTTTCTCCAATAATTCAGATTTGTGTTATCATGAGTAAACCTGAGACTTTTAGCACCATGTTAGGATCAGTAGAGAAGTAGCTAATCTAAATTACACATGTTATGTGAACTGTGACTCATGTTAACTTCCAGTTCAATTATTGACTCTACCTAACAGTTGAGAGGTTGAACTGACAAGTTTAGGTGTTAACCATGATATGCATTCCTAGATATGTCTAAATAAGATGCCAGTCACTTTGCATATAGATGTCAGTCCTAATAAAGTGAGGACTGACCAGGGTGTATCTCAAGGATGGTAAACTAAACCCAGGAATTTAAGCAGATATGAGTTTTGCTTAACTTCAAGTTCTGTTGTCCTGTTTAGCATTAAATCGGGTATATGAACTCTGATATGCTGGATTATATGTCATTAAACAGGGGTGACATGCTCAGTTATGTTTTGACTGGTATAGATTACATTGGACTGATTAATAATCATGCCTGTGTGAAATGTGTATATCCTGGAGATAACACAGGTTATGGACTGAAGTCATGTTGCATATTAGGACTGTGTTGAGTAGTGTCCTGAGAAGAGTTTCGACTCAAGCCTGGAGTTTAGAAGGGAATTCTTCTGAGTAGTTAGCAGTCTCACCAAATCTGAACCCAAGCCTTGATCTAATTTGGAAGCTCTAGGAACAATCTTGTTGTGCCATTTTTAGTTTGTGCATAATTCATCAATTAGGCAGATAGTAGGCAAACTAAGATGCAAGTTATAGGATTGTTATGAACTGGTATTACCTATGGGTTGAGTTTTAGTCCAGATAGGACTGAACAAACCATGGTACAGACTGATATCCACTGAAGTGAGAATGATAGTGATCAGGTATTACCTGAATAAGAGTGGATATCAACCACTATAGTTGAAACCAAATCTGTGCATAGGAGCAATTTATAGAACACAAGTGTGTAGATAGATAGACAGGTTACCTTTATTGAAATATTATTGTGGTAGTATAAATGGTAATTTGTGAATAGATAGTTGAAGTTAAAAACAAGTTGTTATAGAGATCCTTTAAGCTAGGAATATTTTGCCTACACTGTAGACTTATCAATTTGTAAATCATTATTCATACAGGAGGAAATTCGACTCTTTTGCCTACTTGTACTTCTCTGGAGCCAGGCAAGTACACTCTACGGTTTTGTACTTTACATTATCTTTCCTGTACTTCCTTGAGTGACACAATTGCAACACGTCATGTTCTTTCTGGTACTCTTGTTCTCTTGTGCTTATTACTTGTATCTGGGGAGGGGAAATATACTATCTATGTGACCAATCCCAAGTAACAACTCAGGTGTATTTTAGCTTAGACCCCGCATCGTGCACGCGGGTCCTAAGTCACCATTCATGTGCTTTCAGGTGCTTTCAGGTGCTTTCAGGTGCTTACCCTAGCCGGTCACATATTTAGTTATATTTCAAATGCATTACACATATGTTCAGGAGATTACCTTGTACTTATTTCCTGTGATATCATGTTCTTTCAGGTGCTTACATATCATGTTCTTTCATGTTCTTACATTCATGTTCTTTCATGTACTTTACCCTGTTCTTCATGTACTTATTCACTTGTATTTTCCTGTACTTTCCATGTTCCCTTGTACTTCATTTCATGATGTCTTGTTCATTACCTAGAATTGTACTTGCTCCGCTCCTGACTGGATATGTTATGATAGGTGAGATGGAGGCTTTGTGTGACACATACTATGGACAGGATACTGCCTTTCCTGAGCCAGCTGGAGCTGCTTGTGACCTAGAGGCTGCAGAGGCCTAGTACTGCATTTAGTTTCCATTTATCTTCCATGTATTGAGACTAGCAGACTATTATAGTTGAATTGTAATAAATTCAGATATTGTATCTTTTTCTGGTTGGGACACATTTTATAGATGCTGTGATTCTCTACTTTCATGTTTATCTGATTAGTTTCACTAGATTGGTACAGCTTACTTCATTGTGTCTAATAATGAAGGCTGGGCGTGTCCGACTCGTGTCCGATTATTCGGGAGCGGGTCGTGACATGTTTTTAGTGGTGGCCCATGCAGGTCCTTCCTAATGGTACCTAGGTCTTAGCGTACTATTGGGGGACTTGATTACACTAGGGAAACTTGATCACAGCATAGGAAAACAGGGAAATAAGGGTATATCAGGTATTATCAGGATTATCAGGTGCTTTATTATTATAAAAACATTGTTTGCTAGGTTTTAGGGTTTGTCATTCAACAAGTTTTTCTTTTTATACAGGATGGTCACTACGAGGAAGACCGCAGACCAGGCTGGAGTTGCAGGCACTTCTGGAGTTGCAGGCGGTTCGGAGCAGGCCGCACCAGAGCAGCCCGCACCAGACGTTCAGGCAGATCAGCTTCCGCCAGCGCCTCCTATCTTTCCATCGCTGCCGCCGACGATGATGCTTGACGGCAACCAGGTGATGGCGTTGTTTCAGCACTTTCTGGAGGCCCAGAACCATCAGGCAGCGCAGTTCAGAGCGACTGTCGTCGACGCGCTGAGGACCAGGGAGCCGGCAGCACCAGCACCAGCACCAGTAGCACCTCCAGCACCGCGAGGACCGAGACCCGGGACAGCGAAGGAGTACCAGCACCTTAGCCCGATGGACTTCTGGGACGACGAGGGGATCATCTATGCAGATGAATGGCTGGAGAATGCAGAGAGGACTTTGACCATGGCGAACATTCCAGAGGACCAGAAGGTGTCAGTGGCTAGCATGCGACTCTTTGACTTGGCGAGAGCTTGGTACCGGGAGGACCCCCAGTTGTCAGAGCCCCGGGTGTCTTGGACAGTTTTCAAAACACTGTTCAAGGATAAATTCTTCCCAGAGGTGGAGCGTGATGAGTTGAGGATACAGTTCGAGGCACTGCAGCAGGGGACGATGACGGTTGCGCAGTACACTTCGGAGTTTACCAGGCTCAGCAGGTTCACTGAGAGACTGGTTAGAGAGCCAGAGGACAGAGCATGGAGATTCAAGAAGGGTCTCAACAGGGAGCTGCGACATGCGGTGGCGATTAGCCAGGCGACTACCTACTCCAGCATCCTTAAGATCGCCCAGGCAATAGAGAAGGAGGCAGACCCCAGACTGAAGAGAGACCGGGACGTGGGCAGCAGCAGCTTCCAGGCACCAGCGAAGAGGGTTCAGACTCAGACCCAGACGAGGCCGCACCAGCAGCAGCAGCATCACCGTCAGGCCAGAGCTCCAGCACATCAGCATCAGAGACAGCATCTGGCGATCAGTTGTGCTTTTTGTCATCGCCCTGGACACCACATCGACGAGTGCCGCAAGAGGTTGGGACTTTGCCTCTTCTGCGGATCTGATGCACACCAGATGAGGGACTGCGCTCAGGCTACAGCCAGACTAGCAGGAGGACGAGGAGGAGGACCACCGGCTGCACCACCCAGAGCATTGCCTGCTGCACCCCAGAGAGGAGGAGCTCTACCACCCCAGCAGCAGAGGTTTGCACAGCACCAGCAGCAGCAGAGAGGAGGAGCACAGCAGGGATGTGCTTACGTCATGGCTGCAGTTGAGGAGGACGAGGCAGTACCAGATGTGATCACAGGTTCTATATTCTTGCATTCTTTCCCTGCCATTGCATTGTTTGATTCTGGAGCCACACATAGCTTTGTATCATATGAGTTTCTGCATAGACACGGCTTCACACCCAAGCCCACTAGGCGGAACTGTCAGATCATGACAGGAGGCGGATCAGTTCCAGTAAGTGAGATGGTGGAATGCCCTATCACTATTACTGGGAGAGAGATTCGAGCTCGACTTCTAGTGATGCCACTGCCCGGATTCGACGTAGTCCTCGGCATTGACTGGATGAGCGAGCAGTTTGCTGTAATAGACTGCCATGAAGGGAAGGTGATCTTCAGCCCGCCGGGAGTTCCATCGTTCGAGATCAGCAGACGAGTTACAGAGAGGCCAGAGGGAGTCTACTTCGGAGCAGTTGCAGAAGACCAGGAGTTGCCGCATCCGCTGATTGCAGAGTATCTCGACGTCTTTCCAGAGGAGCTGCCAGGGTTACCGCCAGATCGAGATGTGGAGTTCAGTATTGATCTAGTGCCCGGATCAGCACCAAAGTCCCAGCACTGTTACAAGATCAACCCGAAGGAAGCTGCGGAGCTGAAGGCGCAGATTGATGAGCTTGAGGGCAAGGGATTTATTCGATCCAGTGCTTCACCCTGGGGAGCACCGGTGCTTTTTGTGCCCAAGAAGGATGGGACGGTGAGGATGTGCATTGACTACCGTGCACTCAACAATATCACCATCAAGAATAGATATCCCTTGCCGCGGATTGATGAGCTGTTTGACCAGCTTAGTGGAGCGAAGGTCTTTTCTAAGATCGATCTTCGATCGGGGTACCACCAGATGAAGGTTCGGGAGCAGGATATTCCGAAGACAGCCTTCAACACTCGATACGGCCAGTATGAGTTCCTGGTGATGCCGTTCGGACTCACCAATGCCCCAGCTGTGTTTATGAACCTGATGAATAAGGTTTTCCACAAATATTTGGATAAGTTTGTCGTAGTCTTTATTGACGACATTCTGATCTATTCCAAGACGGAGGAGGAGCATGTTGAGCATCTGCGGATTGTTTTAGAGATTCTGCGGAAGGAGAAGCTGTACGGGAAACTCTCAAAATGTGAGTTTTTCTTGGACAGAGTGGAGTTTCTAGGGCATGTGGTGACTGGAGAGGGGATTTCTGTGGATCCCAAGAAGATTGAGGCAATGGAAGCATGGGCACCTCCCAAGTCAGTAGCAGAGATTCGTAGTTTCCTGGGTCTTGCAGGATACTACAGGAAGTTTGTGAAGGACTTCGCCAGGATAGCAGAGCCTATGACGAAGCTTACGCGGAAGGACGAGGAGTTCATATGGAGCGACGCCTGCCAGTCAGCATTTGAAGAATTGAAGAGAAGACTCACGACGGCCCCAGTTCTAGCTTTGCCATCGGGATCAGGAGGATTCGTCATCTACAGCGATGCTTCAGGGAAAGGCTTGGGATGTGTGCTGGAGCAGAACAAGAAGGTTATAGCATATGCTTCTAGACAGTTGAGGCCCCATGAGAAGAATTATCCTACACATGACTTGGAGCTTGCAGCAGTCATATTTGCCTTGAAACTGTGGAAGCATTACCTGTATGGGGAGAGAGTGGACATTTTCACGGACCACAAAAGCCTGAAGTATGTCTTTACTCAGAAGGAGCTGAATATGAGGCAGCGCAGATGGCTGGAACTCATGAAGGATTTCGACATTAGTCTGCAGTATCATCCTGGGAAGACGAATGTGGTTGCAGACGCTCTCAGTCGGTATCCTATTGCTATGTATCTCACCATGGACCGGCATCTCTTGGAGGATCTGGAGAGCCTTGGGATTGAGATTGTTCTCCCAGGGTATAGAGGTCAGATGATGCATATGCAGATACAGTCAGGGTTGCTAGAGAAGATCAAGGAGGCCCAGTTGCTTGATGAGGGAATCCAAGGTCTTAGAGCTCAGGCAGAGTTAGGTCTGCTCGACGATTTCACCATTGCGGAGGACGGATCCTTGAGGCACGGGGGTCAGCTGTGTGTGCCCAAGGACTTGCGGGAAGAGGTGATGCAGGAGGCTCATCAGTCGCAGTATTCTATACATCCTGGATCTACCAAGATGTACAAGGATCTACGGGAGTATATTTGGTGGTATGGGATGAAGAGAGAGGTTGCCAGATTTGTTTCCAGATGCCTTGTGTGCCAGCAAGTCAAGGCGGAGCGCCAGAGACCAACAGGACTACTCCAGCCTTTACCTATTCCGGAATGGAAGTGGGAGCACATTACCATGGACTTTGTCTCTGGATTGCCGCGTACTCCCGGTAGCAAGGACGCTATTTGGGTGATCGTGGACAGATTGACAAAGTCCGCTCATTTCATTCCGTTCAAGGTTGGGCTGTCGACCGAGAAGCTTACAGACCTCTACATGCGTCAGATCGTGAGGATTCACGGAGTGCCAGTCAGCATTGTTTCAGATCGAGACAGCCGCTTCACATCACATTTCTGGAGGAGTCTACAGCAGAGCTTGGGATCACAGTTGAAGTTCAGCACGGCCTATCATCCACAGACGGACGGGCAGTCCGAGAGGACCATTCAGACCTTGGAGGACATGCTGCGGGTTTGCGCACTCGACTTCGGCGGTTCGTAGGAGGACCATTTACACCTGGTGGAATTTGCCTATAACAACAGTTATCAGGCCAGCATCGAGATGACTCCATTCGAGGCATTGTACGGGCGGAGATGTCGCACGCCGTTATCCTGGGACGACGTTGGCGAGAGAGCTTTACTTGGGCCAGAGATGGTAGTGGACTCAGCAGAGAAAGTCAGATTGATCCGGGAGCGTATCAGAGTTGCACAGGATCGGCAGAAGCACTGGGCGGACAGCAGCAGACGGCCACTTGAGTTCGAGGTTGGAGATAGAGTGTTCCTGAAGATCTCACCGACCAGAGGCGTCATTCGGTTCGGCAGAGGCGGGAAGCTCAGTCCGAGATTCATCGGACCATTTGACGTGACGGCACGGATTGGCGAGGTGGCATACCGACTAGCACTTCCAGCTAGTTTGGAGGGAGTGCATGATGTTTTCCACATATCTCAGCTCCGACGGTACATTCCAGACCCGAGCCATGTGGTGGACTATTCCGAGCTGGAGGTGGGCCCGAGATTGACTTATGAGGAGCAGCCAGTAGAGATCTTGGACCGGAGAGAGAAGCGTCTGCGAAACCAGACCATTCCTCTCGTTCGCATCATGTGGAGACACCACTCTCCGGGAGAGTCCACATGGGAGCGTGAGGACGAGATGCGTGAGCGATATCCTAGTTTGTTCACTTGAGTGTTTGTGTTTCATATTTTGTGAATTCAATAAACAACTCTTTAGATTCACTATTCTTGCTTCTCTGTGTCTACATTCCAATTTCGAGGGCAAAATTTTTCAAGGGGGAGAGATTTGTAACTCCACTTTCTGAAATATGGTAGAATCTATTTTTTTAATGAATTGGGTATGTTTTTCTATATTTAAAATAGATATAGAATTTGACACCTTGATTTTATTTAGGACTTTTAAAAAAAAAAAAAGCTTTAAGAACTAATCAATTGTGGCCCATTTACTGAAGCCCACAACTGAGGGCCTATTATTGATTCAGAACAGAGTCTTTCTTCCTTCCTTTCTTATTTCTTTTAAATTCAAATTTCCCAGCCTTTGGTTGCCAACGGCCAGGAAGGGTCGACCATGTGCTCTCCCTTTCTCCTAACAGAATTGTCAGAGAGGGAGTGAGGTGGAATTTCCCGCCAATGGTTGCTTTCTCCTCACGCTGGCTAACCCCTATAAGTATTGAGCAATCGATCCTTCATTCCTTGCTCCTCTCTTCCTCGCCATTGTTCTTGAGACAAATCCCAAAATTGAAGGATCAACCATGAAGAAAAGGAGCATCGTAGCAATGGAGTTTCCGTTCATCCACACGTAGTGAACTGGAAGTACCCTCCTCGACGTCTGCGCAGTGGATCCAGAAGTTCTTCGTCGTGCTTGATGAATTCGTCGATCCTTCCTTTTCCGTCGATGAACTTCTGGTAAGACAGAGCAACATCATCTTCTAAAAGTTTTACTCTGATCGTTTTATCCTACCAATTTTCCTTGTTTGATCAGATCTGGACTTGGTGAACAAGTCATCGAACCAATCATTTTCTTCTCGTCATTTTGGATCAATCAAAGGTATTGATCGATCAATCGACTCCTTGTAGTTAGATGTTCAGATCAATATAAATTATGGGTCAAATTATGTTTATAATGTAGTTATGATTCTTCATGATTAAGTGTTCGATAGTTTGCTACAAAGGACTGGATTGTGAAGAAGGGAGTGGCTCGTACCAATTCACAGAGACCAGGAGCTTTTGACTCAGGTAAATTACTCGATTACACAAAGGTTGCAACCATAATAGTTTTGATAGCAGAGGTGAATTGAAGTATTTTAGTTTAGGTTATTATTCGAGTAGTATTGTGAGTTGTGATTCATTCTATGTCAAATAATTATGGGTTGATGCTTTGGGGAAATTTCCAGATATGAATTTAATTGAGACGGGTCAGTTTTGGACTGGTATTTAGGATAGATATGGCTGATACTTGTTTATATAAACTGATGGGATTTTATGAAGACTGATACTTGATTTCATTATTGGAATAGTGTCGAGTTTGTTTTGTAATAAATATTGGGCTGTCACTTGAACCTGGGTTTGGTTATTTCATGTTTTGCAAACCTCTCGACTGCAGATTTTAATTCATCTGAGTTGCAGATGAGTAGCATGATGAGTTGAGGAACTGAACAGGACTGCTCCTATCAGTCATGTTCAGGATTGTTGAACTTGAAATAAGAAAACCTGAGTTTTATTTGTAAACAGAGGGTTACATGTGATTCCTGAATTTGTGGTATCATATGGTTGAGAAGGTTAACCTTGGTTGAAGTCTAGCCCATTAGGTTGAGTGCAAGACTGAAATTATATGTATTCTTGCAAGAAAAATACATATTTCTGGAACCATATACAGTGTGGGAATCTTCTTGAACTAGACTTCATATTCCTGCCCTGTTTAGTGTAAATCTGAGGAGTTCAGTCTATTCTCAGGAATCTGGAACATTTTGGATATACAGTAGTTAGTTGTACTAGGTCCTTGAGTTCAATTGATGGATTTGGTTGAACAGGTTCTTGAGTCATGGCTGAATCATCAGAACCTGGGACATATCCCATGGTTCAGTATTAATTATCAGGACCTAGGTTTTCTCCAATAATTCAGATTTGTGTTATCATGAGTAAACCTGAGACTTTTAGCACCATGTTAGGATCAGTAGAGAAGTAGCTAATCTAAATTACACATGTTATGTGAACTGTGACTCATGTTAACTTCCAGTTCAATTATTGACTCTACCTAACAGTTGAGAGGTTGAACTGACAAGTTTAGGTGTTAACCATGATATGCATTCCTAGATATGTCTAAATAAGATGCCAGTCACTTTGCATATAGATGTCAGTCCTAATAAAGTGAGGACTGACCAGGGTGTATCTCAAGGATGGTAAACTAAACCCAGGAATTTAAGCAGATATGAGTTTTGCTTAACTTCAAGTTCTGTTGTCCTGTTTAGCATTAAACCGGGTATATGAACTCTGATATGCTGGATTATATGTCATTAAACAGGGGTGACATGCTCAGTTATGTTTTGACTGGTATAGATTACATTGGACTGATTAATAATCATGCCTGTGTGAAATGTGTATATCCTGGAGATAACACAGGTTATGGACTGAAGTCATGTTGCATATTAGGACTGTGTTGAGTAGTGTCCTGAGAAGAGTTTCGACTCAAGCCTGGAGTTTAGAAGGGAATTCTTCTGAGTAGTTAGCAGTCTCACCAAATCTGAACCCAAGCCTTGATCTAATTTGGAAGCTCTAGGAACAATCTTGTTGTGCCATTTTTAGTTTGTGCATAATTCATCAATTAGGCAGATAGTAGGCAAACTAAGATGCAAGTTATAGGATTGTTATGAACTGGTATTACCTATGGGTTGAGTTTTAGTCCAGATAGGACTGAACAAACCATGGTACAGACTGATATCCACTGAAGTAAGAATGATAGTGATCAGGTATTACCTGAATAAGAGTGGATATCAACCACTATAGTTGAAACCAAATCTGTGCATAGGAGCAATTTATAGAACACAAGTGTGTAGATAGATAGATAGGTTACCTTTATTGAAATATTATTGTGGTAGTATAAATGGTAATTTGTGAATAGATAGTTGAAGTTAAAAACAAGTTGTTATAGAGATCCTTTAAGCTAGGAATATTTTGCCTACACTGTAGACTTATCAATTTGTAAATCATTATTCATACAGGAGGAAATCCGACTCTTTTGCCTACTTGTACTTCTCTGGAGCCAGGCAAGTACACTCTACGGTTTTGTACTTTACATTATTTTTCCTGTACTTCCTTGAGTGACACAATTGCAACACGTCATGTTCTTTCTGGTACTCTTGTTCTCTTGTGCTTATTACTTGTATCTGGGGAGGGGAAATATACTATCTATGTGACCAATCCCAAGTAACAACTCAGGTGTGTTTTAGCTTAGACCCCGCATCGTGCACGCGGGTCCTAAGTCACCATTCATGTGCTTTCAGGTGCTTTCAGGTGCTTTCAGGTGCTTACCCTAGCCGGTCACATATTTAGTTATATTTCAAATGCATTACACATATGTTCAGGAGATTACCTTGTACTTATTTCCTGTGATATCATGTTCTTTCAGGTGCTTACATATCATGTTCTTTCATGTTCTTACATTCATGTTCTTTCATGTACTTTACCCTGTTCTTCATGTACTTATTCACTTGTATTTTCCTGTACTTTCCATGTTCCCTTGTACTTTATTTCATGATGTCTTGTTCATTACCTAGAATTGTACTTGCTCCGCTCCTGACTGGATATGTTATGATAGGTGAGATGAAGGCTTTGTGTGACACATACTATGGACAGGATACTGCCTTCCCTGAGCCAGCTGGAGCTGCTTGTGACCTAGAGGCTGCAGAGGCCTAGTACTGCATTTAGTTTCCATTTATCTTCCATGTATTGAGACTAGCAGACTATTATAGTTGAATTGTAATAAATTCAGATATTGTATCTCTTTCTGGTTGGGACACATTTTATAGATGCTGTGATTCTCTACTTTCATGTTTATCTGATTAGTTTCCCTAGATTGGTACAGCTTACTTCATTGTGTCTAACAATGAAGGCTGGGCGTGTCCGACTCGTGTTCGATTATTCGGGAGCGGGTCGTGACAATAGTTGTACACGTTCTCGTCAACGAACTGGCTGATATATTCGCACACCTGTATGTGCTCAAATTTCTAGTCCTCCTCGGATTTATCCCTGGACTTCTCGGATGCAAATACGGGCAGATGCAGTTCTTAACAAACAGCACATCTTGCTTCACCAATAATGATAGTTGGTGCCGCTAAGGTTCACCATGCGTACCGGCTTCGCGTCCATCTCTCCTTTCTAGTTTTTTTTGTCAACTCCTGACACCCTTCTGAATTTTAAAACCTGGCTCTGATGCCACTTTGTTGGAAAAGAAACGCGTAAACCTTTTCCCAAACTAGAGAGTACCTACGAGAGAACCGAGCAATACAACGCACGAACCAAAACAAACCACGCAGATACAGATAATTTTTGACATGGAAAACCCTTGCGGGAAAAATTATAGGACGATCGGAGTCCAACCCTAAGAAGTCTTCACTAATGAAATAAAGGATTACACACTCTACAAACTTCTCCCGATCCAAATTAGATCCCCACAACACTTGGAAGCAAGAATAATGATTACAAAGCTACAAAGAACAAGGACGACGAGTAGATATTACCCGAACACGATCCTCCTTCGAAAATGGCCTTCAATCCTCCTTCTCTCCCAAAGTTGCAATGGAACTCTTGCCGCTTTTCTCTCATTTTTTCTTCAATGTTGTGTTGTGATTAGGGTTAGGAATAACCATGTATAAACCCCCTAATCCGCAACAAAACCTGGACCGTAAGATACGATCCAATGGTGATTAAACACCCTGAAAAATGCTTCAGCCCCGACACAGAGTTCGGCCAGAACTCTGTGTTTGGCAACCAGAACAGTTCTGGAACCAAAAGGTGAAGTTCGGCTAGAACTCTGTGTGGGGGCAGAGTTCAGCCCGAACTCTACCTCCCCTGTTCCAGAATATAAAATGGTGGCTCCCGAGCTTCTTCTTCGTCTCCGAATGTCCTCGTCACCTTCCCGAGGTTCTCTAACACACAGATGGCGCTCGTCGCACTCTAGGTTCTCCTCCACATAGGTTGGGAACCCCACCCACTCCAACAGATATCAATAGAATCCTAGTTGGCGTCATAATCTAAGAGCTAGGGTAGGCTTAGTTTGTATCACTATCCAACTTATAGGAATTAAGTTGACAATCAAAACTCTAATCATGATCATTTTTGCAAGGTTCATGAGAAGGTATAATTCGAAAGAGAGATACGAGAATATTATATACTTGTGTAGGTAGTCACAGACTCACAAAGAAAATATAGGTGCAATCATGAGATATTAGTCAATTGCTCTATAAGGAGATTACTACCAATTCTATATAAATATATTCTGCATTCAACAAGGCAGTGGAATCGAAGACAACATCTTCTCACGGAAGCTGCTTCCTTGATGTTGTCTGGTCGGATTTCGTAGACCGTAAAATCTTTAAATAGGGACCGCCAGTCTCGAACATCTTCATTCACCTCAGTAGAATGGTAGGCTTGCACACATAGGTTATCCTGAGGACATACCAGCTCCTGACCAATCACTGTGATCGTTTGCTGACTTCTGATGGGTACTGCTAGCGAGGCCGCAAGACCAGCCAGGGCATCGGCTTCCAGGTTTCATAATCTTGGGAAGTGTTCCATAAAGAATCCTACAAAGGTAAAGATTACCGAGATTGTTGTCGGGTTGTACGGGATTAGGTTTTTATGCCAAACCTCGTATTACCCTTGAACCTGGTTAACTATCAGCTCAGAGTCACTGTAAGCTTCCAGGAAGTCGATCCCTAACTCCTTGGCTAGCCGGAGTCCTATAATGAGAGCATTGTACTTGACATATTATTGGAACATGGTTTCGAGAGCTAATATGCCTGTTGGATGACCAGATATTCAGGGGAGATTAATACTACCCCCACTCCTACCACGATATCACCATTAGGATCTGTCCTTGAAGCACCATCAAAGAACATTTGCTAAACCGGCTCTTCTGTTGTGACATGGGCCTCTACTACTTCGTCTGGAATATCCTCATAAAGCATTGATGTTTCGACTACTGGATGAGCAACTAGGAAGTCAGTTAACGCTTGGCCCTTTGTCGCTTTTTGTGGAACAAATACCATATCATAAGGTGACAATAATATCGCCCATATAGCGAGGCATGAATCTAGTGCTCCCGGTTTGGTCATGAGGATACTGAGGGGATTGACCCTGGGGATAAAGTGAATTGTCTATCCCACAATATAATGACGAGTTTTCTGAATAGCAAAAACCAGGACAAGACATTCTTTCTCAACAGGAGTATATCTATGTTCAACCCCCACCAGCTGCCGACTGAGATAATAGATAGCTTAGTCATAGCCCGCATCACTTTTCTGGGCTAACAAAGCGCTGAGTGACTAATCTATGGCTCGAACGTAAAGTAGAAAGGGTTTTTCCATGATCGAGGCTACTAGAACTGGAGGGTTTCTGAGATACTTTTAATGCCTTCGAAGGCCCGCTGGTACTCTTCGGTCCAAACGTAACTCATTTCTTTATAAGTTTAGTGAAGGGCTTACAGCAACAAAAAAGGTTAGAGATAAACTTTTGGAAGTACGCTAAGCGCCCTTGAAGCCCGTAAAGTTCACAAAGGTTCTTTGGCGGTTGCATCTCAATGACAGCTTTAGTCTTCTCGGGGTCAACGTGGATACCCTTTGAAGTGATGATAAAATCCAAGAACTTGCTGCTGGATACCCCCAGAAAGGATTTGGTCGAATTTATTTTCAATTGATGTACCATCATCAGGTCGAAGACGGTCCTTAAATCTGAAGGTGATCACTGCAAAAATGACTTTTGACAGCGATGTCATTAACGTAGCATTCGACTGTCTTGTGCAAGTGCTTACAGAATATGGTACTCATAGCTCTCTAGTATGTAGCACATGTATTATTCAAGTCGAAAGGCATCACCGTGTAGCAAAATACCTCAATCGGGGTCCGAAATGATGTATTCCTCTCGTCTTCTGGGAATATTTGATTTGGTTGAATCCTGAGTAGCCATCCATAAAGGACATATACTCAAACCAATAGGTATAATCTACCATCACGTCGGTGATAGGTAACGAGAATTCATCCTTTGGGCAAGCGGCATTGAGGTCGCGAAAGTCTATACAGACTCGAATATTTGTGTTCTTCTTGACGACTTGAACAATATTGGCTACCCAGTCAGGATGTTCTTCACTGATGAAACTGCTTGCTATGAGTTTATTCACTTCTGCTTCAATTGCATTCATGACATCCGGGCAGAACTGCCATTGTTGTTGCTTCAATGGCGTAGCATTGGATAAGATATTTAATTTGTGTATAGCGATGTTGGGATCCAGACCTGTCATATCTTCATAGCTCCAAGCAAAGACATCTATGTACTCTTTTACGAGCTCGACGAGAAATTCGCGATCTTTCTCCTTTAAGCTTTTGCCAATAAAGATCAGCTTTGGAGAAGAGTCGATTCCCAGATTGACGTGTACAACCTCACTTTCAGTGGGAGGCTCGCGCTAGTCGAAGCATCTCTCTAACTGAGAATCAAGTTATTGAGCACAAGGTTCGACTTCGAAGGGATCGAAGAATTGGGCGTCATCTTCTTCGATATGGTCTACGGACGTCATATTCGCCGATAATGTTTTTCTAAATGTCTCTCCGATGCTGACTTCGGAGTCGTAAGAAGAGTCCAAAGAATATGAGTACGTTTCTTTCTTGGATTATAAAATTTAGGAGACTTAGATGAGACATATCCTAGACAATAATGGGTTTTACGGTAATATCGATCAGATTCACCTTTGGGGACACTGATCTTGATTGGCAAGTGTTGACCCTTACATTAGTTAAGGCCCCACGACCAAAATAAGTCATATTGGCAACGAATTTAGCGACTCCAAGTAATAACGTCGCTACTTTTTGTGTATTTAGCGACGTCTATAAAAGACGTCGTTGAACGTCATTATTAGCGACGTAGATCGACGAGTAGCGACAAGCATTATTGTTTGGAAAGCAGATGTCGCGGTCTTGTCGTAAAACGTCGTTGTTTTATTTCATTTAGTGACATTTTCTGACTCATATTTTTATACATCGATGTGTCTTTAGTTTATATCGACGTTTAGCGACGTCCTTTTTTAGACGTCGCTAAAAAGTTTCATATAGGGTTCAAGTGCCGATCGACTTTTCATTTTTTTCACCCTAAATTCTTCCCGCTCTCTCTTCCCCAAATTTTCCTTCGCCTCTCGTCCCTCCTGTAACCACCACTTTTCTAAAATGAGGGTAATTTTGAACTTTTGTAAAAATCTATCGTTTAATATTAAGTAATAATTTATGGTAAATTTTAATTAATTTAAAATTATTTAAATTAGTGTATTATGATTTTGATGTTTTGCTAGTGTAACCTTAGAACTGTTTAGCCTAGAGACTAATCATGACCTTGGAGGCCTAACCCATGTGATTAGATTAGCTAATTACCACTTTTTAGGCTAAGGGTATTTTGGTCATTTTGTGACTTTTGAATTATTTAGAATTTTGATTAATTGGTAAATCTTAGATTATTTTAATAATATTTAAATTGATGTTTTGTGATTTTGGTCATTTTTTATATTTTAATATTTTGGGAATTTTTATATTTTAATATTTTGATTTTATGGGATTTGTTAAGTCGGGTTCGATTTTTATCTCGTTTCGACTTGTGTTAGTGATCCGGGTAGCTTAGACTCTAGTCGGGATCCCAAGATTAGTTAGGCATGGCCGTAAACCCCACTAATTAAGTTAGTGTCATTAGACTAATCGTACTTGCTTAGAATGGTTAAATTAAAGACTTAAACTTGACCTTTTTGACCACAAACCTTGTCATGACTTAAGTTGACCCAAAGGAGACTTGTAGGGGCATCTTGGACATTTCACATAGGCCCATTAGGGCATGTATGGCCAGCCACCTATAGGGCGAGAGGTGTCCCTCTCTTTCATTTCATACTTGCTTCTTTTTTCCCTAAATTTGTTCTTCCCCAAACTTGAGAGCTTCCCTCTTGATTTTGATCTCCAAATCCCTCCATTCTTCTTCCAATCTTCCATCGTTTCTTCTCATTCAACCAAGGAGGAGGTAGCAAGGATTGGGAGCAAGGAGCAAGGAAGGGTGTCCATTTTGGAGGAGCTTTCGTGTCGGAATCGTGTCCTTTGAGTGTATCATTGGGATCCCACTTCCAATAGATATAACCATCTCTCTATTTCAATTTCTCTTGCATTTTAGTTAGAATTAAATCCATAGATCCACCCCCATGGATGTACAACCATTGGATTTTAATTTGAGGCTCTTTGGAGTCCTCTTTAGGAAGTTCGAATAGGTTTGGTGTCCTACTTGTGGAGTTTCTAATATAGGACACCCCATGTGTTTGTGTTTATGCAAATAGGCTATTTTGTGGTTTAAATTTAGTTTTAGAATGGTTAGAGATGGATTGATCTTAGTTAGGATGGTTAGAATGAGTTTTATTTGGATATCTATGTTGGTATCCAAGTATCTTGGCCTACATGTATTTTTTTTGTTCAAAACAATCCAAAATCGTCATAATATTCATCCACGTTTTTAGTAACCATAGCAAATTAGAAATAACATAACTTTTAGCTCATAACTCCGATTAATTTTCCGTTTTTTTTTAAAAGAACCATATCGAAGTTAGCTTTCCAAATATATATATATATATTAATAGGCCAAATTCGTTCTAGAACTTTCTGTAAAACTATTTGAGTGTCAGTTGTCCGAAAGATGAACGCGTTTCGGTGTTTTTGCGATTCCGGGAGCTTCCGGACACGAAAATGTGATCCGTTTGAAGTTTCAAAAAGCTAATACGAAGGGCTAGAACATACTTTAATCCTAAAATTTGGTGAAGTCCCAATTGGTATAGTATTGGTTTTAAGTAGAAAAGTGACTATGCGACATAGGCATTTGGCGTAACCTATGAGCCTAGTATGGATATTATATGAATGTTCATAGGTTATCAAAAATATGTATGATATAGTACATATATGTATGTATATATATATATATATATATATATATATATATATATATATATATATATATATTATTGTTATGTAATATATGTTAGTATAGTGTGTGTTTTTGAATGAGATAAGGATGTGTGTGGTTAGTGGAGAGAAGTGAGATTGATAGAGCATATATGCTAGAGTGTGTTTGATGTTGTATAGATGGTAGTATATGTGTGTGTTGTGATGGTGAGAGAGTTGGAAGGATTATGTCATCCTATTTGACTTGAGGTTAGTGTGGTTTGTTGAGTGATTTGTGTTTTGGTTGAGTGGTAGTGTGTTTGTATAAAGATGTGTATGGGTGTGTTAGAAGAGAGGGGGTGGATTTGGTATATGTGTTTGTGTGTGTGTTAGTATTGGAGTGAAGAGGGATTTAGATGTTGTATGTATGGATATGTTAGTATGTTAGTGGTTATGTTAGAATCTATGTAGATGTTAAAGGTATCTTAGAAGTTAGATAGTGATATCTTGTATAAGTTAGATAGTTAGTTATGTTAGTCTATGTTATTGTTAGTTAGAGATGACATATGTTAGTTAGTTAGAGTTAGAGATGGATATATAACATATTGTGGATGTTAGTTGTGTTAGGTTTCTAAGTTAGAATAGATGGTTAGAAGTTATATGTTAGAGTTGGTTAGTATCTTGTATTAGAGATATAAGTTAGGATATAAAGTGATATCTTGAGATACCATAGTGGTATCTTAGGATATTTTGGGTATTTGCCTATTACCTTAAGGTAATGTATTTACCTACAAGGTAAAGGGGACTTACCTACAAGGTAGAGGGGGTTTAATTTATACTAAGGTATTAGCTACTAAGGTATTGTCTATCTAATATTTAGGGTGGATGGTTATAGGCTAGATATTTAAGGTATTAGTATTAGAGGTTAAGGTATTAGTTTCCAACCAAGGTAATGGTTTATCTTATCTTAAGGTAATAGGTTTACCTTATTACAAGGTAAGGTATTGGGTTTACCTAGATAACTAAGGTTAGATATCTAAGTTATTGGTTAGCTAGTAGCTTAGGATAGATATTAGATATCTAAGATTGGTATTTTGGTAGTTAAGGTATTTATACCTAGACTAAGGTATTAGATTTTCAACTAAGGTATTGGTATTAGGATATCGATAGGGCTATGGTATATGGTATCTTGGGGTAAGATATAGCTTGGTATCTTACTAGTATTTAGTATCTACGTTAGTGTCTTAGGATGTAGATGAGTGGGTATCCTAAGATATAAATCAGTATTAGAGGATAAATTAGTAGGCTAAGGTAATGTCTAAGGTATTGACAAGGTAATGGGGATTACCTATAGTCTAAGGGTAAGGTATTGGTAGGATATTCAAATAGACGGTTAGATACTAGTCTAAAGTATTAGTAGGATCTATTAGCCTAGGTTAGTGAGTTATCTACTAACATAAGGTAATATATTACTAAGGTAAGGGTATTACCTAGTATCTAAGGTATTGGGTTATCTTGGTAGGTAATGGTTAGACTTGGATTATCTTGGTAGGTAATAGTTAGAAGTCGGTTATCTTGGTAGATAATGGTTAGAAGTCGGTTATTTTAGTAGGTAATGGTTAGAAGTCGGTTATCTTGGAAGGTAATGGTTAGAAATGGGTTATCTGGGTAGGTAATCGTTAGAAGTGGATTATCTTGGTAGGTAATGGTTAGAAGCGGGTTATCTTGGTAGATAATGGTTAGAAGTCGGTTATCTTGGTAGGTAATGGTTAGAAGTCAGTTTATCTTGGTAGGTAATGGTTAGAAGTCGGTTATCTTGGTAGGTAATGGTTAGAAGTGGGTTATCTGGGTTGGTAATCGTTAGAAGTGGATTATCTTAGTAGGTAATGGTTAGAAGTGGGTTATCTTGGTAGGTAATGGTTAGAAGTGAGTTATCTTGGTAGGTAAAGGTTAGGAATATGATACTTGACTTAGATTTTACCCTGTTTGACTAAGGTTGATTGTTTTGACTCAAAGTCAACTATAAGTCAATATTGGACCTAGATTGGACTAGAAGTTGACCAGAGTTGACCAGAGTTGACAAGTTGACCAAAAGTCAACTGTGAGTCAACCATTAGCCAGTTTGACCTAGATTGGATTAGAAGTTGACAAGTGATGACCAATTGACCAAAAGTCAACTATAGGTCAACCCTTGACCTAGATTGACTTGGTTTGACCTAGTTTGACTTTGTTAGACCTAGTATGACTTAGATTTACTTAGATTGACTTAGCATGACCTAGTTTGATCTAGTTTGACTTTGTTAGACCTAGTATAACTTAGTATGACTTACTTTGATTTAGTTTGACTTAGTTGACTTGGTGTGACTTAGTTTGATTGAGTTTGACCTAGCTTTGTATAGCATATACTATAAATCATGTTATACATTGTTAAAAACCCTAATTAACTCATGATATCTCATCTTTAGGTCTGTAACATCACTCTGAGCATCTATTCTCACTGACAGCTCAGGACCGCGAGCGAGTACATTCACTGATAGTTTTTATTGTCTTGATATCTGCTATATCCGATTCAGTTGTAGTGTCTTACTTGACTCCCGATATGATGGTTCACGGACTAGTATACGTCGGATCATATCATGAGATGTTATTCCTGGACTTTCTTGGTATATTGGTACATTGTTCGATCTTGTTTTTCTTGTACTTGTATAGACACCGATTTGGGAGTGGGCAGGCCCCCTGCTTTTGAATCCAGTGTCATGACGTGACATGTCCGGATCTATTATACTACTCGGAGATGGAGAATTATTAGGGGCTATGTGATCAAGCCACCCTGTCACTATATTCTTGTGCTTGCGCCACCCTCACTTCACGTAGGGTGTAGCGAGATCTTATTCCTTGTCCTCGTTATCCAGGTTGGCCGACATGAACCTTTCCAGAGATTTTCTTGTGATTGTCGGGCCAAGTGGATAGCATGTCCGATTTCCCAAGCCGATCACATAACGCTCTAATAATTCATGGCATATTTTATATTTACTTTATTACATCATATAATCCTACTCAGTTCTACATTCAGTACTTTTCTCACCATGTTATGATATTCAGTACTCACATCCTGTTATATATTTCCTGTTGATTTTGTCTTGTATTTTATTATAATTGTCTCTTATAGAATTTGTCAATTCACACGGAACTGCTGTTAGTGTTTGTACTTGCTCATATCCTAACAGGATAACCCTATTGATGTTTATAGATGATATAGATGCTGACTGCTCGACCTTCTATGGGTTTGGCATAGACGGTGAGTACTACATGGACATCCATGTGGAGCCGGTGCCCATTGAGGACGCACCGCCTACTTAGACTTAGACTAGTTAGGCTTGACTGGACTGCGATCCAGCTAGTACTTGAGACTTGTAGTATACTTATTATTTTGGGATCTTGTGTTATGTTTTGAACTCGAACTTGTGTTAGGATCTTGCATCTATTTCCAGTTATTTCCTTCTATCATATCTTATCATATTTCGTGCTATCTTCCTTAGATGTCTTTGTGATTGAATAGTGATATTATATACCTCCGTGCGAAGATGACAGGTACCTTTATATTGTGTCTAGATGTTGTATGTTATAGACGACCTATACAGTGTTCTACAGTCGATTCTGCGACGTAGGCTGGATGTACCCACGTGCTCGTACCCCTACTTAGGGTGCGGGTCGTGACACCTCCGGCGTCCCCCTCCCTCCGGTGACGCCCTCCTTGCGGCGACCCCCTTCCCCGCGGCGACCCCCATTCCTTAGGCGTCCCCCTCCACCGGCGACCCCGTCCCTCCGCCACTCCTCCACTATTGATTCACCTCGTCGATGCCGACCCGACCAGTCCCCTCATCGCTATTCCAGCCCCGCGACCCTAACCCAACTCCGACCAAGGCAGGAAAACCCTAACCCTATCTCTCTCCTCCTGACGTGCTGACTCAGACATGATACAACATGCACACATGCTGACACGACACACACGACATGCACAAACACAGACATGACACATACGCACACATGTACGCACACACGCTGACACGACATAACACACATGATACGCACACACACAGACACGACATAGGGCAGTGAGCATGTTGGCAAGTGCCATATTGGCATATGCCATATGGCATTGCTGCAGCAGCAGCAATTTGCCTTGGCAAGGCTTGATTGGCTCGGGCTACAAGCCACATGGGAGGGGTTAGAGAAGTCAGGGGCTTTACGAGATAGGGGAATCCCATTTGGGAGCTCGAGTACAAGCAAATGCCTGAGTGAAGTGTATATGTGTCGAGTGTGAGTGTGAGCAGTGGTATCAGTTGGTATCAGTATAGTTTCTTGGGGAGATGAGAGTACATATTTGAGTTAGTATTGGTACTAGTGAGTGAATGTAGTTTAGGATCAATTACGATATTTAGAAGTGAATGCGAGTATCCTATCTAAGAGTGTTAGTGTATGTGATTATCAGTATGTGCCAGATCGTAGTATTCCTAAAAAGAGTGGGTATATGTGAGTGAGTGTCATTAGAGTGTTAGAGAGTTAGTTCAGTCCTAGTACCTAGAGTGTATAGAGTATCCAAGAAGTGTAGGTATGATTGGTATAGTATTTTGAGCCATTCTCTAGAAATTAAATTTACTTATGCCAAGCCTTTTGGGCCTGTCAGAGTTATAGATTTTTTTTGGAAATCTAATATAACGTTGATTGCCTCAAAAGGCTTGCATAAGTAAGAGTGTATAAAGTGAGTATACTAGGAGTATATTATAGTATCGTAGAGTGTGTAGAGTGAACTTCCCTACTTCTTTTCTTCTCATTCGGGTCATTGAGCCGACTATTCCGCATCATAGGATATCTACTTCAACCTCATCCTAGAGAAGTATAGAAATATTAATATTAACCAAGGTTCACAGAATCGGTTTTGGTCGATATCGTTATCGGTATCATTTACAGTTGATATCATAAATTTTATAGCTTCCGCTAGCAGAGCACAATGTAGAGCCAAACGTCAAGCAGAGCTTCATATTCAAAATATTAGAAGCAAAAAAGTTTTTGATTGGTGGTGGGATGAGAAAGGATATGAAGCTATACTTCACGTTCGGCTCTATATTGTGCCCTGCTAGCGGAAGCTATGAGATTCAGGATATCAACCGTAAATGATACCGAAACCGATTCCGATATCGATACCGATACCGATATTGTAAACCTTGGTTAACATTAATATTTCCAAACTGCTCTAAGGTGAGGTTGAGGTAGATATCATATGTTGTTGAATAGGATTCTGAGAGAGTCGAATGAGAAACAGGGAAATATGGAGGGTCAGAGAGGGGGGTCAGAGAGGGGGCCTTCTTATTGAACATGTGACAACACTCATTTGATACTCATGTGTCTATATACATCAATTTGGAATATACTCGAATAATGTGTATCTATCTTTGCAGAATTATTGCCAAATGGATATGAATTACTATCTGCGGCATCGTTCGTGGATGTATAATCATCATCCTGACGACATGTGCGGTGTGTACGATGAACTTATACATGGGTAGAGCAATTCCTGCAGTTCGCCAAGGCGTTCCCTCAGTACATGGACCATACCAAAATTAAGTGTCCATGTGTAAGATGTCGTAACATGAAATATCATCCAGAAGTGGATATGATATATCATTTGTACTCGAGAGATTTTATGCCAAATTACTATCAGTGGACGTCACATGGAGAACTTGTGCCTTAGTATCGGAGCTGGAGCCTAATTTCCCGTATATGGATGTCCATAACCACGCTGGTTATGATGAAGGGTGCGTGAACATGGTTTTTGACGCTGCGGGGCCTATTTTTGATCCAGACAATCATGATGCGGCAGAGGAGGCACCGAATGTCGATGCTGCGAAGTTCATGGAGTTGCTGGAGAATACAAGGACTCTTTTGTATCCTGGTTGTGAGGATCATTCACCATTGGAGGTGGTTACAAGACTGTTAAGCATCAAGTCTGATTTTAACATGTCTTAAAAATGCTACAACTGAATCATCAAGTTATTTATAGAGATCTTGCCGGTAGGTGCAAAGTTACCTACAGACTTCTACCGATCTAAGAGGATAGTAAGATCTCTCTGGATGGGATACGAGAAAATTGATGCATGTCACAATGGGTGCATGTTGTACTATAATTACGACAAGGATGAAGACGTGTGCATATTTTGTGGTGCTAATCGCTACAAGGCAACAAGTTCAAGTAGGACTCTCGGTACAAGGAAGCTTACCGATTCGATGTACTACTTACCATTGATGCCACGGTTACAGAGGTTGTTTGTGGTGAAGAAGACTGCAGAAAATATGAGCTGGCATAGACGGGAACAGATCGAAGGAGTATTTGATCTTGCTGGCGTGGATCCTACTTATGCATAGTGGCTGAGGAAGGTGATCTCTCTGTGCTTGCGTAGAGGACAGTAGATATATATGATATGATTTTTAACCGGCTTTGTTTTTGGTAGACTTATTTCTGGGTTAGACTTGGATGTTTCTGGATGTTATTATCTAGACTTGGGTGTTTATTTTACTTTCTGGATGTTTCTGGATATTTATTTTACTTTTTGGATGTTTATGGAGTCTATTATCTAGACTTGGTTATTATCTAGAAATTCAACGAAGGGTTGCTCCGGGTCTATTTTTATAAACTATGATATGTTAAATGCACGTTTATTATCTACAAATTCAACGAAGAGTTGCTCAGGGTCTATCTTTATAACCTGTGATATATTAAATGCATGATTATTATCTTCTAGATATCTATTTCTATCAGGTATGGCAGGACGTAGAGGATCATACCCACGTGGCAGTAGAGGAGTATCCCGCGGAGGTAGAGGTTCCACCGGTGGACGGAGTGGTACTCCATTAGTGGATGACGGTTCCAGTCCCTCATCTCATAGTACTCCAGTGTACCAGCCACTCGGATCTCCGTCTGCATCGACGGTACGTGGTAGCACTCCTGGGACGGACAGTTCCAGGCCTGATCCTAGCCTATCCAGCAGCATTCCTCCGGCTAACGGTACTATGGAGACGGCGGGTGGAGGAGGTCGCACCAACGTCGTCTACATATGATCCGAGCGATCCCCCATGCGCCCCTCCGGACAAGACGAAGATAGAGATTTGGTCCGACGGGCCCACAAAGTAAGTTAATTAGTTAACATTTATTTATACTTATATCAATATATTAATGAATTTAATTATCATTGTGTAGATATCGTCTCCCGTCAGTTCAGAGGGCACTAGGCTATTTCTGAGGTCCAACTATGGCGGGCCTTGGATCAACTACTCGGATGCCTCGGAGGAGAGGAAGGCATTCTGGTTTGCCCACTTCAAGGTAACTAAAGTATATTGCTTTTACTATAAATCATATTTTATGCATATTATATAGATAACTAATTTAATTATTGTAGAAAATATATTTTTATCCACCACACCGGGCTGAGACGATTGAGAAGCAATTTTCTGTCGTTGCGGCCAAGTTGATCCGGGATGCGATCGACGACCAGAAGGCTCGAGACCGTTTCGAAAAAGGGATCCAAGGTTGGATCACTCCCGAGCAGTGGACTGCCATGAAGACTAGATTCGACGCTCCTAGGTACAAGGAACGGTCGGAGAAGGCAAAGGTGGCTAGGATGAAGGCAGGGAAGTGGTGTGGTGGCTCGATTCCCATGACCGAACATTTTCGTCGCCTGGTACGTATTTTACTGTAATATATTATTTTAATGAAAGTAGTAATAAAATGTTTAATTTCAATAACAAATATTTTATTATAACAGGTGCAGAAGGGTACGAACCCCAACATGGTGACGGTCTTCCTGGCTATCCATCGGAAGGATGGAAAGCTCATTGATGATCGGGTCACGCAGAGCTATGTAAGTATTACTTTACGTATCACTAACTTTATTATAACTTAAGAAATATGCAAATATATCCATAGACGTGGAACAACTAGGTTGGTAGTAAATATTATGCTTATCGAGATGCGTACCTTTCTAGGATGAGTATCTTTGGTTAGAGCGTGAGCTTACTAGTGCGTATGCGGAGGGAGGGGCTGGTACTTCTGTGTAGCCCCCTCCGGCTCGAACGATGGACGAGCTCTGGATGACTGCCGTTGGTGGTCTTCAGAGATGTACGTACTACGGTACGGGATCCTACGGTGCCTTTTTGGTGATGCAGTCATCTAGAGCCTCCTCTGTCAGTGTGCATTCCCCAAAACCCTTAGAGGAGTCGGTCCAAGTGGGGAAACTCTGTCGCCAGCTTACTGAGCTGCGTGACGAGCTGTTGTAGAGGATGGAACTGCCCCAGTCTCAGCCACAGACGGACGATGCGGCCCTCACCGAACGATTTGATATGCTCGAGCGCACCATTAAGGAGACGGATGAGAGGACGGATCATGCCGTTTAGGTGGTGCAGGGGACGCAGGCGGCCATTGGAGAGCAGGTTTTGAGGCTGGCGGCTGTTATGGCTTCCACCAACTCCAGACTTCTGGCCATGGAACGAATACTTCCTGGTCATGCTTCGGCATCCACACCGACTGCAGCGGCTCCACTGCCTCCTCTTCCTCCTACTGATGGGTCGTCACCGGTGATGCTAACCCCGGAGTAGTATAGGTTCCTGGTGTCCCAGGTGCAGGCACTGCCACTCCTCCTCCTCCTTCTCCTCCTCCTCCTCCTTCTCCTCATCCTAACCAGGCGTAGTCCTTTATTAGACTTGTTTTCATTTGTTGTGTTGGTGACCCATTGTTTGGTCTTTATGTATTTGTTGGTTTATGTATTTATTTTATCCCGAGTATGACTATTTGTGTTATGTTATGTTGAATATTATCGGACACACTTTTTATAGATGTTTGGTAGTGGATATGTATCCACCCGGCTATTTCTTGTCTTTCTGACCGTTTGATTCTATTTATTTGATTATTGGTAGTGCATTATTATTATTTGTCTTTATATTGGTTTATCGGTGTTGAGTGTTCCACCGAAGGGCTCGGCGAACCAAAGAAATTCTACGGAGGGTTGCTCCGGGTCTATTCTTTGCAAACTGAAACTCTAAATGCAGGTACAATATTTTTAATGTAACTGTTATTTATGTGAAATGGATACTGCCTGCTATTTTTTTACAATTTTTTTGGAATTAGCAATGTTTAGCGACCGTCAGCGACGATCAGCGACGCATACATACGTCGCTAGAACGTCGCAAACCTGAGAATCAAACGTCGCTAATCGTCGCAGAACATCGCAGATATGTTGACATGGCAAACTGTACAGGTCAGCTAATCTAGTATTCGGACGTCGGTATTCAAGTATTGTAATGTCGCTAAACGTCGCAAAAATGATGACGTGGCAACCAAAAAATTCTCAGATATGGAGTCGGACAACGTCGCTAATCACTAATTTAATGTCGCTAAAATCTGAACAGACAGCGACAATTAGCAACGAAAGGTTATGTCGCTAATTAGCAACGTTGTTGTCAGCAAATGTCACTAATACTAGCGACGTAGCACGTCACCGATGTACGTTACTAATATGAGATATTTTGGTAGTGTCCATATTGCTACTCAAGTCATACTCAATCTTCTGGATAATACGTTGGGCTTGAGGAGTGTAGTGGTGAATCTACACCGTATCGATTTTATGTTCTGACACACGAGGGATATGGGTTCGAGAACCTTCCACTCGACCGAAGGTAATGGGCTTCTCTTCCTTCTTTCTGGTTGGTACTCTAAAATACCCATTGCCAATCAGGAGCACTAAGCTCACAGAGTAAGCGAACGCGATTTGTATCTGCAGCGACAACCTTAGGTCTTGCTCAAAGGAATATGCAGTGAGAGAAGAAAAGTAATCTAAAGGTCCCTTTATTAATAAAATAGGACAAATCGTCCTTAGGGACTACATTATCATATGCAGAAAAATAAGGTATAACCATGTCCTTCAAATTGGCACCCCCAGTATAAATGGTTGGCGGGACTGAAGAGGTAAGAGGTGGACTGCACAGTTTCACTCTAAGGGGTTCGGTTGAGGAACTTTCCCTTATTGGCGATTTTTCTCTCAACCGGACCACTAATGGATTTAAAGCCTTTGCTAGGGGCTTGGTTATCGGTATTTTAGGGCATTCTTTTAACTTCACTTTGATAGGCCCTTCGGAGGAAGTCTGAGCTTCTGCCTCAACATCGGCGTCTTCACATGAATCCTTTTGATAGTTTTTTTCCAGAATAGACGAGATTCCGTATAGTAGACTTCAACCCCTTTTAAGGGATCGATATATGCGAACTCAGTCTTTACTACACCATCACTATTGACATACATGAAGCATTGGTATAGGGTGGACGGCACGAGCATGTGCTCATGTATCCATGGCCTCCCTAGTAAAACGTTATAGCAAGAGTCTGCGTCAATGACATAGTAGGTTGCCTCCGTCTTCAGATCGCCAATTTAGATTTTTGAGCAGATCTTTCCCTCTGGACAGCTTTTGCCATTATTGAAACCACTAATCATGGTTTGGGTTGGAGACAACCAATGCATCAGAATCCCCAGATTATGCAATAAGGGTGGGGAATGACACTCATAAACGACCCAGGGTCAATGTGCATGTGATCGACCTTGATATCCCCGACGTATCCTGTACAATACAAGGATCGGGCATGCCTATTGTTCTTCAGCAACATGTCCTATTATGAAAACGTGATGCTCGGCATGGTATCCATCACGTTGTAGCACTGAGGACATGCAGCGAGATCTTCCTTCGGCTGCTGTATTTGTCCTAAGTAAGACTCGGTGTGCTACAATGCCTCATTGAAACCTCTCGAGCCTTCTTGGAGAGACGAAGGAGCTCGAACAATGATAGCCTGGCCAAAGTGTTGGCTAGTTGAGCTAGGATGTCAAAGTTGTAGGGCCTATCGAGCCCCACGGCAGTTTCTTTTTTGAGGGGTTTGTCAAAGCGCCCCTCTTTCTATTTCTGTTTATCCGATGCTGGCGGTTGGGACGAGCCAGGTTCAAATGAGCTGGGATTTGCAGTCGTCGAAGCTGGTGAGGCCTCTTTTCCAAGAGCCTAGTCGTAGTTGCGTGAGTAATCTAAACCACTCCTAGTTTCTTCCATCCTGTCTGTTAGCCCATTGGCTAAATCGTCACACCTGATTTTGATAATCAACAATAACATAAGTCGATACGCAAAATATACAAACTGCTACTAATGTTACAGCTTGCTGAAATCAATATCAAAAGAACGTACTATACCTACATCCTGCATCTATAATGATCATTGTATCATCATTCAGAAAAGATTGTATCGAAATCCAGATCGAGTAATTTTATATTTTCTTCTGTATTTTTACTTTTATTGAGTCTAGGAAATATAAATTTAAGATCGTTCGAGATATTACTGGCTTAGGTTTTCTCAGTCCATAAATCCAAAAAGCCTACCTAAATCCCATATAATTCCACATATCCATATAGACAAAAAACCTATGTAATTTGGATCACCAAAAATCCCATTCTAATTAGATAGAATTCGGCCAGAACTCTGACCGAGTTCGGTCCGAGTTGGAACCGAATACGGTCAAGGATTTTTAAATTTCTGTTTTCTCCAAATCTGTATGCAACGTTCGAATGCGATATTCTAGTATCCAAACTCAGCCTGAATTCTGCCCGAGTTCAGTCAGGAAAAACACTATAAATAAAGAAGGATTTTTCACATTTCTAATCACTCATTCACTCTTCTCTCTATCTCTTTCTAAGTGTTTTTCATCGCTCTAAAGCTTTCCAATCTCTCCTACCAAGGCCAGTAACATTCTGTTCGATTTAGAGTCTTTGGTTTAAAGAGTTGTAAAGAGGTTGCTAGTTAGAAAACTTTTCAGTTTTCGTACTCAAGTTTTTTGGAGTTGATCGTGCACTCGTCACCAAGGCACGGTGTTGTAAAGTGACGGCAAGCTCTCATTTAGGTTGCAAATAGTGGATTAACAACGGGCAAGAGTACTGACAACTGGATCAGTCCTCTCAGAGGAAAACCAGTACATATCGCGGTATTTACTGAATTTGATCTTCTATCTCTTGATTACTGCATTTAATTTATTGTCTCGTATATCTGTCATAGTTTATAATTTTTTATTTTTAAGTGGTGATTATTTTTGCTGCATACGCACACATTCTATTCACCTCCCCCCTCTAGAGGTGCTTAACGGTCCTACAATTAGTATCAGAGCAGGTTATATTCTAATATAACACTCTAGAGAGTATATATTACAGCCGTGAAATCAATATTCAACGGTGAAGGGTAATCCATAAATAGACCCCCACTATTTTATGGAACAAACTACATATATTAGAAAACACGAATGAGTTTCTCTCTAAAGTCTCTTGACTTTGATATTTGGTCTATAGTGATTGACGGATATAAAAAATTCGAATAGAATAGTGATTGAGGGTGTACTTGTAGACAAGCCATACGACAAATACACAGACAAAAAAAAGACAAAGGCTAGTCTAGATACACGTGCCATCAATGCACAATTTTATGCAATTGACAAGATGAAGTTTAATCTATTTCTACCTATACTACGTCTCATGAGATTTGAAAAGTTTTTGAGGTAACTCATGAAGGTACCTCCCAAGTGAAGGAATCCAAAATCAGCAGACTAACACAGAAATATGAATCATTTAAGATAAAACCCGGCGAGTCAATTACATAGATGTTTACTCGTTTCTTATAATCCTTTGCAATCTCTTGGTAAGGATTACAGTAACCATGAGAAGATCAGAAAGATGCTACGGGCTCAAACCAAGAATTGGAACCCAAAGGCAACTGCGATCATTTAAGGAAACGATCTCATCATAATGACTCTAGAGACACTTATAGGCAAGTTGATGACCCATGAGTTGGACTTATAAGAATTTGAAGAAGTAACCCCAAATAAAAATCTATCGCCTTCAAAGCACAAGGCAAAAGAGTTGCATATAATGATTCTGACGAAGAATCATCAAGTGGTGATGAGCAAGCCCTGCTAGTAAAGAACTTCAGAAAATTAAGTTTGAGAGATCAAACCAAAAGAAGAAAGACATCCACGAGAGCAATGAAGAGAAAACTATATGCTTCGGATGCAAGAAGCCAGGGCTTATCAAGAAAGATTGTCCACTATCAAAGAAAAGCAGTCCAAATGATAGATCAAGATCAAACAAGAAAGCTACAACAGGTCAAAAGTATGCAAACACAAGCATCTGGCATAAGAGTGATGCCAATGAGTCAGAGGAGGAGAACAGACCCTGCAGCACTGCCAATGTATGTCTTATGGCATTTGATAACATATCCTCTAACCCTTTGTATGATTACTTTCGATGAATTAGAGACAGCCTTTAGCAAACTACTTGACAAACACAGAAATGTGTTAGACAAGTACAAGCAATATCGCAAAGAGATTAAGGCATGCACAACCGAAGTAGCAAGGTTGTCTAATCTTCTTGAAGACATTAAAGAGACATCTGCTATGAGTAACACGGATGAGACAGCCAAGCTCAAAGTAGACTATTATGAGGCTATCCTCACCATCGAAAAGAAAGAAAGAAACTATGTCAAAATGCAAGAGCTTTATGACATAGAGAAGAAGAGACACTTAGTCACAGAGCAAAGACTCATTGATATAACTGTCAAACATGAAAAGTCTTATGAGATTTCTAAAATGTTAGAAATCAAGTTAGGCAAACAGGCTATCCCTGTGACACAGCCTAAGGTTAGTCCTAATGATAATAAGCATACAACTAAGAGGACTAAACCACAGAAAGCACGCAAGCAACACGCTAATCACAATTACGCTTTCACATATAGGTTTTCAAAAAAGACACAAAAGCATGTCAACACAGAAATAAAGAGCACTTTTTCAAAGCTTACTTGCACGTACTATGGCACTCACAGGCACATATCACAGTATTGTCTAGCAAGAAAATTTGTTGACATTCAAATACTTGTTTGGATACCTAAGACTAATCAAAATGGACCTTCGAAGAAATGGGTACCAAAGGATTCATCTACTCGTTTTGTAGGTAGACCCCTCAGCCCTCTTATGCTAGAAATAAGTGGATCCTCGATAGCGGATGTTCGCGACACATGACTGGTGATGCATCTTTGTTTGCTACGCTATTGATGAAGAAAGAATGATATGTTTTCTTCAAAAATAACTTGAGAGGTGATATAATTGGAAATGGCACTGTTGGTATGTCTCCTTACCCAGTAATAAAAGACGTTTGTTTAGTTATGAAGTTGAAACATAACCTACTGAGCATGTCATTTGGCAGAAAATGGTTATGGTATCAACTTTGTAAAAGACAAATGCTCTATATATAAAATGTTATCTGGTAATCATGTATATGAAGGGATTAGGAAAGACAACATTTATGTTTTCATATTAGAAAGTACTAATAATGCAGGAAAGTGTCTAGTAGCAAATCAAGATAAAAGCTGGCTATGGCACATGAGGCTAGGACATGCAAATATAGACACTATCTCCACTACAACAAAAAACCCTTTTAATGACGCTTGATAAGTGGATTTCATGACGGCTGATAAAGAAGCGTCATCAAAGTTCGAAATACCTTTTTTCTATGACGGTTTGGGCTAATTCTGTACATTTTATAACGTTTATAAAATAAAATGTCATTAATATTTTAGAGCAGTGGCAAACTTGTAATATTTTTTAAGTTCAATTTTTGGCAAAAACTTTGCTGCACCCCGCGCTTCAACAAAAAAAATTTTTTCTGGTCGATCTTCTCCTCTCCTCCTCTTCTTCTCCTTCCTTTCCCCCAACTCCAAAACTCTAACCCTAGATCCAAAACCCTAAACCTAGTTAGAGAGGGAGGAGGAGATGGGGAGGGAGCTGGCGGTATCGGTCAAGGTTCTTCTCTCCTCCTCCACTTTCCATCCACTCATCCCAGCCCTAACCCTAACCCTAACCCTAACCCAATCTCCTCCTTCTCTTCCTCCCTCTCCCGATGGATGACAATCGGGTCCTCCTCATGCAAGATCCGTTCTGATCGCTACCCGCAACGCAACAACAATGGAGGAGCTCCTCCGACGTCGACTTCGCCGACGTCTTCGGTGGACCCCCGCGCCGCTCCTACGTGGCGGACCTCCGCCGGAGCCGGGAGCGCTCGATGGACTCCTGATCCCGACCCGGATCCGGGATCGGGGAGAAGCCGGTGTTCGGAGGGGAGACGAGCAGCCCCGCTAGGAGGCGCCACCTCAAGGACGACTTCTACAGCGACATCTTCGGCAGCAACGGTGAGTCCCCGTAGGTGGGGTGTCGTTCCTTTTCCTTTTTCTTTTCTTCCTTCTCAGTAATTGGAAAGAAGGGTGATAAATTTGGGCAGCTTTAGTTTGTCTAATGACACAAAGTAGGTGGGGTATCGTTCTATGTCAGGCTTAATTGAGATATGCATATTAGTATGTAGGGGCTTATATCATTGTTCCTGTCATGCTATACATGATCACTGGCTAATTGGCCATTAGCTACGTCTAAATAGTTGATGCTAACAAGAGCTTGATTGCAAATGATGAACCTGTAATCATCGTCTTCTATCTATGCTTCAATTAATGATGTATATATTGTTCAGGATTATTATACTTCTCATTGTCTTCTATCTAATAAAGGGATATGCTTACTTCAATCCCCACCGGTGCATTGGATGTGTCATGTTCCAATCGACCACGCTAAAGTGCCTTTCATTTTGTATAAATATGCTTGCTTGCTTGTAGTATCTTCAACCATCCGACACTCCCTTGTTTGAAGTGATCTTTCCTAGAGGTGCCCATCGTCTATTTCGATGTTTTCTTATTTCTTATTTCTTATTCTCGCGGTCTAATATTTATCACATTATATGTTTTGTTTTGAATTCGTTGATCGGAAAGCTTTCCTGGTATATAATTTCTGAGGTTTTAGCATGTAACTATGTTGTTACCTTCTTCTTATGGCATTCTATTGCAGCTCCATCTTCAAGAATGGATTCTGTTACCAGTACTGGAGCCAAGTATGACTGCCTACTCTTTGGTACGTTTAAGCTGCATGATCAGTCTCCAACAAAATTATATTTTTTTTAAATTAATTAATTATCAGAAACCAATTTACATTATCTATTATAGTACTTACCATGGTGTTGGTGTGGTTTTGTATTTCAGACATGGACGATACATTGTATCCCTTGAGCACTGGCCTCAACTTAGCGTGTCGCAAGAACATAATCGATGAGTCGAAAAGCAACAATTAAGCAAGTCCTAATATTTCTACATGAACTTCCCTTCAAGAATCAAGCAACTAAAGTTCTTTTGAAAGAGTAGATCCTAGTAAGTAAATTATGTACTTCATGATAGTGTTATTGATACTGAAATCATATATATATATATATATATATATGTATGTATGTATGTATGTATATTAATACAGATTTCATGCTGCACCATCTTAAAATTGAGGAAAGCAAGGTCCCGGAAATGTGCGTGGAACTGTACAAGGAGTATGGAACTACAATGGCTGGGCTCAAGGTAGAACTCCTCCATCTCTTTCAGAACAGTATTAGTAAACATCACAGCATCAGAAAAATTTGTTCTAATCAAATAAATTCAATATGAACATATTTCATCTTTATTGTGGGTTCCAGTAGTGTAATGACACACCACTGCCACGTGGTGAATTTTATGTAATACCAAATTAGAGGAACAAAACAAGGAGCATGTGTCATTATAGCATTGGAGGGAACTCAGAACTCAAAGTGTGGAGGGATTGAAATTGAAGAGAACTGGGATAAGGTTGGTTGCAAGTACTTAAAGACTTTTTGTACATGCTTCTGCTAATTCTGACCATGTTAAAACCTCTGTGATTTCTTGTAAATGCAGGTGAAGACTTTATTCCTGCCTAGCGATAAAAAATGACATTGGACACATGTGCTCCGTTAATTGCAACTCTTTCTCTTGAGGTGAGGCATATTCTTAAGTCATTAGTATCCATTTGCATGGGAAGTCACTTTGTCATAGACAATTATTGATTACATTAGTTGTTTCCAAGTACTAGACAATATGTTTTAGTTGCACTGCATCAATCTTTTGACTGCTACTTGTATCTATTTTGGCAGTATTCCAAGGTATATACCTGACACAAATTTTGGCATCATTGTCAGTGACAACTTTTTCTCTTTTTTTTAAAAAAATCTTAAAAGAGTTACAAATTAAGAGGTCAGATTTCTAACTAAGTAGCTTCAATCTAGTTACTGATATTTGCCATTGTTTGCCACCATGTTACCATTGTGTGAGGGTCCTATTTACATATAGTAACTTATTGGAATTATCTGTTGCAGACCTGGATTTCACATTCCTTGAGATGAATCCATTCACATTGGTGAATGGGGAACCATATCCTTTGGATATGCGAGGAAAACTAGATGATACAGCTTCATTCAAGAACTTTAAAAAGTAATTTCCAGCTTCATGAATTTCCTACCAAATTTGCCACATATTGTGTATAATTTTATTGAGATCTGTACCACAATGCAGGTGGGGAGACATAGAATTTCCACTTCCCTTTGGCAGAGTCTTAAGCTCCACTGAAAGCTTTATTCATGGACTGGATGAAAAGGTACCAACCATTATAAATATTTATTTATATCGAGAACTTCTGGCAACAGGCTAATCTTCATCATATACTAGATATTGGTAAAGAAGTCTTCACATATCCGGACTCAAATAGTTGGACCCTACCCAATAGTTATGTTGTTTATATACAAGACATAGGTGCTTACATATATGCATAAATGAATGCAGAATTTTCTTCTTATGTGACTGAGTTATCAGGTATATTGTTGATCCAGTAAATTTGGGATAAAGGCTTGTTTTTGTTTACAAGTTGTCAAGTATATCAAAAAGTTAGAATCTAAGTATAACTTGGTGGTTTCCTGATAGTTTCTTTTAGAGAAAGTGCTGGAAAATTGTGGGGGTCACACTGTCGAGGATGGGAAGCAGGGTTCAATTTCCATTTTCTGGTTGTGGAAGAGTAATTTGAGCATCAGAGACATTTGTTGTTTACATTAACTATGATCAGACTGCTGCATACAACTTGGTGGTTTCCTGATAGTTTCTTTTAGGGAAAGGGCTCCCTTGATCGTTGTTATGGTTAGTTTTTAGAGTTTTTCATTTATGCAACAAGTCTATGGAAAAGTGTACAATCCAGTTTTTTCTGCAATCTTCGTCTATGTTGCACGAATTGGGACACAACATGCCATTAGCCTCCCTCCTGCTGTCAAAAGCTGCCTCTGCTGACAGTTTTTGGTAAGCTGCACCGGTCCTAAACTACGTCGTAGTGTTGATTGCCCAGTGTTTCTTTAAGTTTTGGAGAAAAGAAAATGGAGTCGGATTTACCAAGTTGGTGAGTTGTGTGGTCTTTTTACTTCGTACCCTGAACTTTCCTATGGTATGTCTTGTTCATAGGCAATGTTTATAGAAACTAGATGGGGCATGATCTAAAGAAGGCTGTAACTAGGGTTGGTCCTGGAGTTGTAACTGTTGATTTGATGAAGGTAGCCTCTTCTCTCCTCTACATATATTTATCATCTCCTGGTTTCCCTTGGTATTTTATTTACTTCTGTTCCTTATTGTTCAATTTTGTTACGAATGTGTCACATCTGTTGGTGACTAGTCTTCATTAACCTTGAAGTAATGTAGGTATTGTTGCCAAGGCCTTTTTTCATGCTCCTTCTTTAGTATTTACTGGAACAACTGCAAAATATCCGTATGATTCTTGTTACTCTTGCAGGATCCACAAAATTCTAGTCGTAATCGTGGCTTTGTGTTCGTCGAGTACTACAACTATGCATGTGCTGAATATTCAAGAAAGAAGATGTCCACCCCAAAATTTAAACTAGATTCTAATGCTCCTACTGTGAGCTGGGCTGACCCAAGAAGTGGAGATTCCTCTGCCAATTCTTGGGTTGTTAGTGTAGTTCATTTTAATTAACTAGTTTTTTAAGGTTGCCCATTTTATGTTTGAATGATACTGCTCTACTTGCAACGTGTCCATATCCTTCTGTATGACCAACCTTAAGCTTTTCTCACAGACAAAGGCAGTATATGTTAAAAATTTGCCAAAGGATGTAACTGAAGATCAGTTGCAGAAACTGTTCATCATCATTATCATCCAAGCCATTGCATTCTTATGGTTGTAATATATATCACAGGAGAAGTCATACTATGCACTGGCAGCTTTCTGCGAGGATATGGAAGAAGAGATCCTTCCTTATCTTGATCCCCTGATGGGGAGATTAATTACTGCACTCCAAACTAGTCCTCGAAATCTGCAAGAAACTTACATGGTACTTCTGCTTCTTTTGTCTTTCTCTGTAGAAATCTATAGCAGAATTATTTTCTTCTTTATTACAACCCTTCTTTTCGACTTGATGCAGTCTGCAATAGGCTCGGTAGCAGCTGCTGCGGAGCAGGCTTTTCTTCCTTATACTGAGAAGGTACTTGAGATGATGAAAAGCTTTTTGGTGCTTACAAATGATGAGGACCTGGTCTCCGTCTTTTTATCTTTTTCAGGGATTTGCTATACGTGATGTTGACAGTTTTGATGTGCTCAAGTTGAAGCTAAAGTAATTACTTGTTTTGAGGATCCATTTAAGTAGTAGTTATAAATATATATATTTGGATACCCTATTTTGAGATAATGTAATGAAGATGGTGATATAACATTTCGATGTTTTCTTGTGAATATAGTTCAATGTGGTTGTTTTAAAATTGAATTGAGAAGTTTTTGGAAAGTAATATATAATGTGCAGTATTGAGCATTATAAATGTGATGAGTTCAGTAATATTGAGTGTTATAAATGTTCTCCATTGAGCTTATACAGATTATCTATTCATAACGCTTTCAAAATGTCCTGAATTGTGCACTATATATTAACTATTCATAACGCTTTTATAGAAACTATTAATGACGGTTATTTTATGACGCTTTTAAAAACATTTATAACACCCGTTTTCATAACGGTTGCTGTGGAAAAAAAAGCGTCATGGTTCGTCATTAATGACGCTTTTTAGCCGTCATTAAAAGGGTTTTTTGTTGTAGTGCTCACGTCTATGCACCAAAAAGTTGGTAAAAGGACTCTCGAATATCACATTCAAGAGAGACATGATATGTGCTGACTGTGAAAAGAACAAAGCAACTAGGTCAAGTTTTAAATCCATCAACGTTGTAAGCACTTCTAGACCCTTGCAGTTAATTCATATGGATTTGTTTGGTCCTAGTAGAGTCGCTAGTCTTTGCGGTAAGATCTACGCTTTTGTAATTGTTGATGATTTCTCTTGTTATATACGGGTTTTCTTTTTATCAAATAAAAGTGATGCTATCTTTAAATTTCAGATATTTTGTAAAAAGGTACAAAACGAAAAAGACTTCATGATTACTTGAATCTGAAGTGATCATAGTGGCGAATTCGTAAATGCTGATTTCAAAATGTTTTGTAATGATAGTGGATATTACCATGAATTTTGTTGTCCTAGAACTCCCCAACAAAATGGTATTGTAGAGCGGAAGAATCGTACTTTAAACGATATAGAAAGAGTCATGTTGAATCAGCGTAATCTTCCTAAATATTTTTAGGCAGAAGCTGTTAGTACAGCCTGTCATATTTTAAATAGGGTATTAATTCGACCTATCTCGAAGAAAACACCATATGAGCTATGGTTTGAAGGATTCCAAATATTTTATATTTTAAAGTTTTTGGATGTCGCTGTTTTATCCTGAACATCAAGGACAACTTGGGTAAGTTCGACTCTAAAGCAGATGAAAGAATATTTTTCGGATATGCTGCTAAGAGTAAGGGATATAGAGTTTTCAATAAAAGATCTATGATTGTTGAAGAATCTATTAATGTTACCTTTGATGAGTCAATAGTCACAGATCTAGCAAAAGTGATGATGAAGATGCACAAAATAAATCCAAGTCATCTAAAGATACTGCTACCAAAGTAAGCTTTTTGGAAAGTCTAACAAAGATAAAATTCTTCTATTAAAGGTGTAAATACACATTCTTCTATTAAAGACACAGATATAGTAGGCAATATAGTTTTTATATCCCAAATAGAACCTAAGACTGTAGTAGATGCTTTTAATGATAAATTTTGGATTGATGCCATGCAAGAGAAACTAAATCAATTTGAGAGAAACCAAGTTTGGGAACTTATTCCTGAACCTATTGGTCAATCAATAATTGGTACCAAATGGGTGTTCCAAAATAAACTAAGTTAGGATGGACAAGTTCTACGCAACAAAGCATGTCTAATGGCACAAGGTTATAATCAAGAAGAAGGTATTGATTATGACGAGACATATGCTCCTGTTGCTAGACTAGAAGCTATCCGTATATTTTGTGCATTTGCATATTTTCACAATTTCAAACTATTTCAAATGTACGTGAAAAGAGCATTTCAAATGGCTTTTTAAAAGAGGAAGTTTTTGTGAAACAACCCCCTGGTTTTGAAGATTTTCAAAAACCCGATCACGTCTTCAAACTTAGGAAAGCACTCTATGGACTCAAACAAGCACCTCATGCTTGGTATGAACGCCTAAATACCTTCCCACTTGAAAATAGATTTTCAAAAGGCAGAGTTGATACTACATTATTTATCAAGTCTTCAGATGATAATATTTTTCTTGGACAAATTTATGTAGATGATATAATATTTAGTTCTAGTAACGAAAAACTTTGTCAAGAATTTGCTAAGTGTATGCATAATGAGTTTGAGATGAGCATGATTAGAGAGCTAAATTACTTCGTAGGACTTCAGATCAAACAGCACTCACAGGGAACATTCATCAACCAAGCTAAGTATATAAAGGATTTACTGAAGAAGTATGACTTCGATAATGTAAAACCAATCGGAACTCCAATTGCTACATCAATACGGCTTGACATTGATGAGAGTGGCAAACCAGTCGATCAGCGTAAGTATCGAGGTATGATTGGTAGTTTGTTATATTTTACTGCTAGTCGCCCTGATATAATATTTAGTGTTTGCATATGTGCTAGATATCAAGCTAATCTTAAGGAATCACACTTATGTGCCGTTAAGCGTATCTTCTGATACCTTAAGAAAAATTCTACAGTCGGCTTATGGTATCCCAAAACTATATCTCTTGACTAATCGGTTATCCAAATACAGATTTTACAGGATGCAAAGTAGACCGCAAAAGTATCAGCGGTACGTGTCATTTCCTAGGAAAAGCTTTAGTCTCCTGGTTTAGCAAGAACCAAAATTTTGTAGCACTATCAATGTGGATGAAGCAAACCCTAGAAGACTACAATCTGCAGTACACAAAGATTTCCATATATTGTGATAACACTAGCACGATCAATTTGACTAAAAATCCTATTTGTCACTCACGCACGAAGCATATAGAGATACGTCATCACTTTTTACGTGATCACCAACAACACGGGGATATTTGCTTATAATTTATTGACACGGATCATCAATTAGCATATATTTTCACAAAATTGTTGGCTAAAGACCGTTTCAATTATCTGCGATGTGAACTAAACATACTTGAATTTTTAGATTCATAATGTGTTATCATTAATAAAAATTCTTATAGCTTGAAATTTTAAGATTTATTAATTGAAGTTATTTTGGGTACAAGCCGAAAGGGTCCTTCTATCAAAAAGACGTAAAAGTCTGAGTGACACGGTGCCAAGTGTCTTTGGACTACCACTAGCTAGGATCCGGCCCCTACAGCTAACCCAAAGTAATGGATATTACGAAATTGAGGAATTGAAAGTCATTAAGTCTATTTATTATTCATTATGCATAAAATAAAATGGAAAAACAAGTGGCCGAACTCTGACAGAACTCGGACCGAGTTCGGGCCGAGTTCGATTGACGTCGGTTCAATTTTTCAGAACAACACAGCCGGCCCTAGCCCCCATTATAAACCCTTCTTCTTTCTCATTTCTTCTCCAGCCGAGAACGAAAACAAAAACCCTAGCTTCCTCTATAAATTTTTTTAAGTTCCAAACTCCAATCTCTTTACTTCTAAGAAGCTCAAGAAGGTGACCTTTTCCACTTTCTTCATTCTTCTTAAGGTATATCTCCATCCTTCTCTTTTTTTCTTTATTTTATGGCGCCTAATATGTACAAGAAAAGGAAAGAAGACTCCGCGACGGGTTCATCTTCTACTTCTGAGTACGAACCCGAAAACATGTTCAGTCCTTCTCACCCTACTGGAAAAGAGGAATGTGACGCGACTTTATTTCCATGTTTAGAAATATCGGAGTCTTGGTTTGACACGTTCCGCTATCGAGAAATTTGTCCTGGGCGATCCGTCAACTTTACCATTTTCTCGAAGTACGCCTCGACCTTTGAAAATTTAAGTCTCCAAGATTTCTTTGAAACTTCTAGTGATATCTATGATAATGTCGTTCGTATGTTTTACTACAACATACAAATAAAACCGACGGTAGTACCTATTCCTGTGTCTGCAGAAAAGAAATAGGATTCAACTCGACTGATATTAGTGAATATTTTCATATGCCTGACATCGGTAAAACTTTAGTCGAGATTCACCGAGTTCAATTTCCCGCAGAAGTTACCCATGATTCCATTAAGGCTACTATGTGTCATCCTAACCCAGTTCCTCGGGGTAGTGTGCTGTATGCGCAACACCTTAATCAAAACTTTTATGAGTTGCATCATTTTATCTATTCTGATTTGCTTCCTAAAAAAGGGATCTACTGATAAGATTACCTTTCTCGAGATGTCTGCCATGTACCACATTCACTTCGATATTCCTTTTTCTATCCTCAAGCCATTCATGGCTTGGATGATTGGTTGTAAGAGAGTGGGGCACAACCTTCTGTACCCCATGCATCTAGCAGTTATCTTTAGGAGATTTGAAATCAACCTTGATTCATGTCCTATCTTCGGGTCATCTTCTGAGCTGACTAGATCTAGGAGATTTTTTTTACCTCCACCTCCATCCGGTGCTGCTCCTGCTTCTGTTAATGTTCATGCCGATCCAGAAGCTCCAGCTCTTGCTCCTGCTCCAGGATTTCATCCGCAGTTCTATCAGTGCTTCGATAATTTTGTCACTCTCTCTAGACAACGTCATCAAATCTATGTCGATGTTGAGTTCCGTCATACCTCTTAGGCTCATATCTTGAGGAATGGCATTGCTGATCTATAATGGCGTTTGGCGGATCATCCTTCAGCTCCTTATCTAATCATCCATCATCCTGGCTTCGACGGATCGAGGTTTGATAATCCGACCACTTTTGGATACTTTGATCCGACTACTTCTTACTTCGATCCTCAGTCGCCTGTTCCTCCAGCCGATGATGATGCTCAGATGTGATTTGGGATCTTAGTTTAGAGTTTTTGTGATTCTTGTCTACTGATAGTGATCTATATAGCTATGCACTTTGTAGTAGTCCAACCTTCTTTAGTTGGACTTATGTAGTAGTCATAAACAATTTCAGTTATGACTTTATGCATTTGGTTTTTAGTTGTTTTCCTTCAGTTATATTCTAGTTCATGCTCTTTGAGTTTTAGTTCATTTATTCTGCTACTAGTTCTACTGTATTATGACTTGTTTTGGCATGTATATTACTCTTTCTATTTCTTTGTCTGTGTTAAATTATTGGCTTCACATATTGTGGGGGAGCTACTCATTTTGCAAACATGATAAAGGCGGAGAAGAGCAATACCAAAATTTTCAACAAAAAATTCCAACCAATGAACAAGTCAGATATATTATTTCAAAGTTATATTTTAGTTATATTTTGGTATAGACTCAAGTTTGTCAATTATCAAAATGGGGGAGATTGTTGGCCCATTGGCTAAATGGTCACACCTGATTTTGATAATCAACAATAACTTAAGTCGATGCACAAAATATATGAACTGTTACTAATATTACATGTTGCTGAAATTAATATCAAAAGAACGTACTATACCTATATCATGCATCTACAATGATCATTGCATTGTCATTCAGAAAAGATTGTATCAGAATCCAGATCGAGTCATTTTATATTTTCTTCTGTATTTTTACTTTTATTGAGTCTAGGAAATATAAATGTAAGATCGTTCGGGATAGTACTGGCTTAAGTTCTCTCAGTCCACAAATCCAAAAAACCTACCTAAATCCTACATAATTCTACATATCCTTATAGCCAAAAATCCTATGAAATTTCGTTCACCAAAAATCTCATTCTAATTAGATAGAATTCAGCCAGAACTCTGATCGAGTTCGGTCCGAGTTCGATCAAGGATTTTTGAATTTCTGTTACCTCCAAATCTGCATACAATGTTTGAATGCGATATTCTAGCATCTGAACTCAGCCCGAATTATGTCCGAGTTCGGTTAGGAAAAAACTATAAATAGAGAAGGATTTTCACATTTTTAATCACTCATTCACACTTCTCTCTATCTCTTCCTGAGTGTTTTTCATCGCTCTAAAGCTTTTAAATCTTACCTATACCACTCTTAGCCAAAGCCAGTAACATTTTGTTCGATTTAGAGTCTTTGGTTCAAAGAGTTGTAAAGAGGTCGCCAGTCAGAAAACTTCTCAGTTTTCATACTCAAGTTTGTTGGAGTCGGTCGTGCGCTTGTCACCAAGTCACGGTGTTGTAAAGAGACGACAAGCTCTCATTTAGCTTACAAATAGTAGATTAATAGCGTGCAAGAGTACTCACGACTGGATTAGTCCTCTCAGAGGAAAACCAGTATATATCGCGGTATTCACTGAGTTTGATCTTCTATCTCTTGATTACTGCATTTAATTTATTGTCTCTTATATCTGTCATAATTTAAAATTTGTTATTTTTAAGTGGGGATTATTTTTGCTGTACATGCACACACTCTATTCACCCCACCCCTCCCCCCTACTCTAGAGATGCTCAACGGTCCTACACTCTCTTCATCGGGTGCGAAGGAGATCGTATAGCAGGATGTGACCTTCCTTCCTTTGATCTTGTCGGCAAGACGTACGACAGGTTGGGTCAGATCATTAGTAAGGTTAAGATGTATCCACATGACCTCTCCTCAATGTATTTTGCCTGGCACTAGCCCCGATGTTTGAGCAGCTGGGAGGTTAACGACCTCCGTAGTTGCTTTTGGGATCGGGACGATCCCATCTTGTGCCTCTGTGGGCAAAAAATTGCCAAATTGGAGGGTCACCATATTGTCAGATGCCACCTTCTCTCGAATCCAATGAAAGAACATTAGCGTTGACCAATCTCTGTATGTGGTTCTTCAGGATGTAGCAGTCCCGAGTCACGTGGTGGACGTATCGGTGATAGTGACAATACTTGGGATCATCTACCATGTCGACCTCGTCAGGACGTCGGAAGAGGGAAGTTGTAGGTTTTCACCCTCGAGGAGTACGTTGAGTAATTGCAACGCGTCCTCTTTATTGAAGGAATAGTTCTTCTTTTGTATTGAGAGTCTCTCAGGCTTCTGAGTAGGAGCTGCACCCCGACTGAGGCTTGCGGTCATAACCTGCTTTGCTTTGGATTCCCGATCATTGTTGTTGGAAGCCCCGGCGAACCTCCTGCCTTTTAGGCTAGGAAAGCTCATTTCTAGCAAATAAGCCTCCTTAGCCTTCCTTTCGGTGTAATCGGCATGGATAATAAATGCAGCCTAGTCTATATGACCGGAGGAACCAATCCAAAGTTTTGTCAAAGGTAACAAACCTTTCCGACAAGTGTCCATTAGGACTGATTCGGGAACGCCTGATGGTAGTCTTAGTACAGCTTGTCGGAACCATTCTATGTAGTCTCGAGCAGACTTCTTGTTCTGAATGGTGTCCAATAGAGTGGACATTGTCATATCCATTCCCAATTCGTAAAATCGAGAAAGGAACATATGCTGAAGATCATTGAAGGTTGACATGTAATTATCTAGCAAACTGCAGAACCATTCGTAGGCGACTCCCTTCAAGGCACCAACAAACAGTTTGCGATGAGGGCGTCGTCTTTTGGAAGGTGCCCCGTCATGGTCCCAAAGTGATTCAGATATCGGGGAGATCCTCTCCCGTCGAAGGGAATGATGGTCAGATGTTTGTATTTAAGGGGATAAACCACCTTATTCTATTCAACGGGAAAAGGTTGACTGAGTCCTAACTTTCGTCAAGATTCTTGTCTATCTATGGCGTCTTCTTGGGCTCGGAGATCTCGGATGGATTCGAGAACTTCTTTTGACGTTGTCGGCGTATATGCTTACGATAATGTATGATTACTGGCTGTGGGCGGTAGCACCACATATGACTTATAGTCGGATGATTGGAGGTGTTAGATTCTTCGTCATTTCCCAGTTCCGTAGCTGGAACCTGTGGTTCTGACGAGGTTTGCGTTGCCTTTAACTCAATAACCGTCTTTGTTAAGAGTGCCAGGCTAGCATTCATAGTATGCATCATTTCTTCGAGCATTTCGAAGCATCGGGTGTCCTGGGATCACTGTTCGTCACTCTCCATGTGTGATGGCATGACACGGGTATGAGCTAATCGCTTGCTTTTTGTCCCTGACTCCCACGCTTCGCTGTCGGTGGTATAAGCAATCATCTGGGAGTAGTCATAAAAATCGGCGTCTGATTGTCCTCGGTCCCTTGAGGCTTCAGAGGTATACTGGGGATAGGTACCCCTGGCACTTTTTTTTTCGGTTCTGTGGGAACCACTGTCCCTTTGGAACGTAAGGTTATGGTGCAGTACTGGGAGTTGACTACCCCCTGCACCTTGGATGTGCCTAAGGTCAGTACCCCTAACTAGGTCAGTGTCAGGTACGGGATACTGGCTAACCCCAGCTTCCAAGACTTTGGGTAAAAGTTTGGATTTAGAACGGGTGCTCTGGAATATCTCGTTGTTAGATACAACTTACTTGTTGCTCTTGAATCGATTCTTCTGCATACTGACCGAAGGATGGGAGTTCTTTTTGTCCAGAGGGAAACTCCTTGTAGCATGGCACGAGGCAAAAAGAGGCTCCTTCTCGTTGTCTGATCGTATCTGTTCGTCAAGACACTGTCGGCCAGATGTGGCGGACTGTAGCCGTTAAAATGCGGACTGTCTTTGTTGAACTACTGCTAATTTTGCACAGCAATAGTTAATGACTATACTAGCAAACGTGTGCCCAACTGAGGGTATTTCGTGTGCAGTATCTGTAGTTATTCTCTTCACTTTGTGCTTTTGATTAATTATGTGACACATATCGTGAGAAGAAATATTCACTTTTATGCCCTCTTCAAGCCCTCGGGTAGACCGAGTGTTGTGGCATGTAAGCAAAAGTATTTCTAGACCCAGTTCCTGTGCATGCAGCATATTTAGGCAACGGGAAGACTCTGGAAATCGGTCGAGCCCTGGCGTAGAGGTGCGTTGGCAGGACTTATAGAGCTTTCCATCGGGCACAAGCATCACAATCAGAGGTGTGTGTCTTACACCAATTACTGGCGCAGCAGATGTAGCGCGTATAGCGCGTGTAGCTCGTACTTTTGTCTTAGATTTAGGCTTGCAGCGTGCAGTGCCTTCGTCTTGGACTCCCTCATACGCTTGGAGCTTGCCACTATCCAAGCAGTCCAAGGCTTTGAGTTTGCCTTGGGTCAAATTGTTTCTACGCCCACTGGTAGGAACATGTTTCCTTCGAACATCGAACTTCTCAGAGTCACACGCCTCAAAAAGAACAGAAAGGGAAGCCATTGGCGTATCGGGCGATAGTTGCACTGGCGCGTGCTGCTCTTCTTCAGCAGGTTGTGGGTTGGTTATACGAGCTTTAGGCACCCATGCCTTCTTTATTTTTTAAGCTTCGACAGCCTAGGAGAAGGACATGCACTATCCCTAGAGAGCATTTCCTCAAATGTTGATTGGTCGAATTTAACGACCAACATCTTTGTAGTGGTTTCGAGCATGACAACATCAGATTGCATTACAACCTTCTCGTTGGAGGAGAAGGACGTCCCCAGCAGAGTCGTCGTCTTGTTTGCTATCGCTTCGTGATACTATAGAGGAGGGCTTTGAAGGTTGCAAACGAAAATGTAATTGGAACTCCCGAACAGGAATCTTCCAATTATACTTTATTTTTTATCTGGGTCGTGATGATAGAGGGTTGCTTCTGTACTCCGTTGACAATCTGAATGAGAGAGAGAGTTGCCAGACTTAACTTCACTGGCTAAGGGAAGCAGCAAGAACTCTCTTTGGAATGCTCAGAAACTCTTGAGGAAATAGGGGAATCGAAGGATTTGAATGGAGGATAGCCCTCTTATTTATAGCTGAAGGGAAGAGTGGTACACGCGCCTATGAGCAGGCAGGAACGTGTGTCAACTGCCATGTAGCGCTCCTAAACAGGAGTCACTTATAACCAAGCGCGTACTTCACTGGTGTGGGGCTATAGCTGACTGCCACGTAGCATATTTGGATTTTGCTATTGGAGAAGATCCTGAGTTGCTTAGAACCCGTTCTTTGGCATAACTAGGTCTTCGACACGTGGCATGTACCTAGTTCCATTATGTCCAACAAGACACCCACGCCTAGGAATCACTGTCCTAGGTGGCATGTTGTCCATATTAGGAAGGAACTGCAGGTGCGGGGGTAGAAGCACACGCGCCTAGGGGAGACTTCAGGGCGTCACACACCTGAGCTTGATCAGATAACACGTACTTGTCTGAACTATTTCCAAGGGGAATGAACCTTGACTTATGTGCTCATCCTCCGTACGAGAATCGAAACGTTGGACAGAAGTCTCGAGAGAGGTAAAGTCATTCAATGCAGCCTCGGGGAGAGTGATCTTAGAGGTGTAGGCAGAGGGCGCGATGTATCATGTGTGCCCATATACGTGAGGCGTGGGTAGTTAGAAGGAGCACGCCTTTAGCAAGAAGTGAGTAGCCAAAGTAATTATGACTTTGATCTTCGAGCCTTCAGCTGTCTTTTGTACAGAGATCGAGGCATTTCTGTATGACGCCTAGATGAGGCGTGACCATTATGCTACTTTGACGGGGTGTGGACAGCTCGACGCCTAGGGAGACGCAGTCAGCATGAGTCTTTGATGAGGCATTGGCAGCCCAACGCCTAAGTGAGACGTAGGGTCACTTCTCTCTGAGGCGCGTGACCCATGCTTCTACAATAGTAGTAAACGTCCTATAAATAGTAGGAAGTCAATAATGGTGACGCATAAGATAGACCCATGTATAACGAGTGTAATCATCAGTAAAGCTCATGTGGTAGAGAAAACCAGACATAGTTGGGATAGGAGCATGTCCTCATATGTCAGAGTAAACTAATTTAAAAAATATTGTTAGATTGGCTAAGTATTTTGCCAACTTATAACCCGTACATGTGGATAGAGAAGAGAAAGAACCACGTCCAAGAGCTCCACTATAAAATAAAGTCTTTAGACGAGGTTCTTAAATATGACAAAGCGTTTGTGCCACAAAATCCATAGTAAACATGATGATGTAGCATGACTAGGGCTCAAAGGTTGAGATGATGGAAGATGAAATATTAAGTTGTACAACGGCCCCTTCCTACTAGCACGACCAATCGTTTTGCTTGTACGAGGATCCTGTACAAAACATGTGAGGGAATCAAAAATCATAATAAGTCCACTCTCACAAAGGCTACTAAACGATAGGAGGTGTAAAGTAGGATGGGGAACATGTAAAACAAATAGAAGACTCCAATTGTAAGAAATAATAGCGTCGGGTTGATTGATGACTAACTGAGAACCATTAGTTGTGTGTAAGGAGGAAAAGCCTGGTAGTAAAGGTGTAATATTAGATAAAAAAAAATGAAGATCAGAAGCCATATGATGAGAAGCACTAGAGTCAAATATCCAAAATGTAGATATATCAGTTGAGGTAGAAAAGGCAGATGCAGAGGGGCCAACGAAGATAGGCTGAGACTGGTGCTGGAGCTGGAGGTCTAACTGAGTAAGACTGTTGCTGAATATCTGTCGATGCCTGAGTACTATCAATAATGTGAGCCTGTGGTACTGGGGAATGAGTCGTGGAAGAACCCTCTGTCTTTATCCACTCGAGGAATTGCGTTTTTAAATATGGATGAAGCAAAAAAACAATCATCCATTGAGAGTCCAGTCTTTTGGCAGTGAGCACAAATCAGACCGAATCACTGACGAACATAGCATGTGGTAGTATAATGACCAGACTTTTCGCAATAAGTACATGAAGGACGAAGAGAAGTGGAAGCATAAGTCATTTTAGAAGTGGTAGAAGAAGGACGTAGAGCAGCAGCGAGAACATTCTCAGAGACCAAAGTTGGTGTAAAGATTTTAGTAGAAAGATAACACAGATGAGTATCCTCGGTTGTAAGCTCAGAGGTAGCAGCATCTAAGACGATATTATTCTGAATGATCCGACCGCTTGCGGATTGAAATTTAGGACACATGGCCATGAGAAACTAGAAAAGTTGTCAACCTTCCCGACAAGCGTGTGGCCATATAGAATCGGGTCCAAAACCCTCCAATTTCAGTAGCTCACGCAAGTAACCCTGTATAAGTGTGGCAAACTACTAAATAGTGCAATCCTCTTGTCTAGCAAACGAGGCCTGGGTCATCAACCGATACTCCTGAGCACCACTCGACTGAACAAACTGAGTATTAAATGGTCCCATAATAAAGCAGCAGACGAGATATCTTCAAGATATAGGCAAAGTAGTCGATCAACAGAAGAGATGATGAAAGCAACGATCCGCTCATCGTGGTCGTGCCAAGTGTTCTGAGCGGCATAAATAGCATTTCAAGCCTCTATTTTTTCATCACTAGCGGGTGCAGGAGGCCTTGGGATAAAACCATCAAGATGACCAAGAAAACGACGACCACATAGGGTGGTCCGAACTGAGGTTGTCCACTCAGCCCAATCATGAGAAGAAGTCGATGAAAAATTCGTAGAGGTCGGAAGGAAATCGCGGAACTGCTTAGACATTTTTTTGAAAAAGTTGAGTACTGTCGTATAATTGTACTTTGTATAATTGTCTGTGATTAAGATACCTATGATTGCTTGACCTAGGATCGACTGTTGGCTTGTAGAAGTAACCCCCTTGTCTTGACAGCTTATACGTGATTTTAGAGTACTGTCGTACTTTGGTATTAGGTAGCTGGCCTTGTCCGTCCTCACTTGCCAGTATTCTGGTTCTGGGACGTGACACAGGTTTTAGTGGTGGTCCATGCAGGTCTGACTTATCAGATATGTGGGGATTACTGATGTTTAGTTATCTCAGTCACAATTATCCTTTATTGATATCCTTCGTATTATTCTCTATCTCTGATCCTTTGACCTGATATTTGCCTTGATCATTGATCTCTCATATTCCCTCGATTTGATCCTTATGTCCTTTAACTTTCAGGGATACTGTTTCTAATCCTTCTGATTACCTTGTTTGGATTCTGCCAATGGCAGGTCAGCAATCTTCTGTTAGGCCGGTTGTGGAGAATCAGTCTCAGCATTCAGATGCAGAATCGAGAGTTGACTCGAGGACAGAGATGTCAGTCCATCCCGATCATCCAGTTGTGCCCGTACAGTCAGCAATCCGAGCGGAGGTAGTTCCATATCAGCACGATGTACCTGCACTCATAGGGATTATCAAGGAAATGATGGAGTCACAACAACGACGAGATCTTGTTCTCCAGTAGAGTATCCAGATGTTGATAGACCGTAGTAGGCAAGGAATACCAAAAGTATTTCAAGTCGAGGACTTACAGCCAGAGGGAGTATAGATTGGAGCCAAGCTGTACCAATCATCCAGCCAGTCAGCATATCGAGCCCGACCTACCGTGGATGCAGTATGAGAGCAAGAGCATATAGCCAGGAGGACCGAATCTAGAACTGAAGGTCGTAAGAAGTACCATTTACCCGTATCAGGCTTTTCACCCCGACGTCCATCACCGGTTCCAGCAGACCAACGTCCATACCAGCACCAGGAGTTACCAACCGTATGCTCCTTCTGTAGAAGGGAAGGGCACACTCATCTTACTTGTCGAAAGGCTAATATTCTATATTTATCGTGCGGTTCACCTGACCACATGATAGGAATTTGTCCCCGAAGGAGTCAAGCTAAATCGTCATCCTTCCAGCCTTCCAACCAGCAGGTACTAGCGCCGGTTCAGCAGCAGCAAGCTCAAAGGTAGAGAAACCAACAGCAGTATCGAACAGAACAAGCCTGTACCTATTATGGCAAGATAGGGCATCTCAGATCAGTTTGTCGGACAGCCGATAGACGATGCTTCTGCTGTAGATGTCACGACCCGCTCCCGAATAATCGGACACGAGTCGGACACGCCCAGCCTTCGTCGTTAGACACGACGAAGTAAGCTGTACCAGAACTAGGAAAAATCTAACAAGTCAAGTAAATGAGAAGTAATGTCACAGCATATCTATAAACGATCCCAGAATATTCAAATACATGTCTAAGCATTTTATTATTACATTCATCCAGAAATGTAACTAAAGTCTGACTAAAGTCTCAAAAGCAGGAAAGACAACTAAAAGGAAGATAACTAGGCTTCTGCAGCCTCTATGTCACAAGCAGCTCCAGCTGGCTCAAGGAAAGCAGTATCATGTCCATAGTATGTGTCACATAAAGCCTCCATCTCACCTATCATAACATATCCAGTCAGGAGCGGAGCAAAGCACAGTTCTAGGTAATGAACAATAACATAATGATATGGAAAGTAAATGCTGGAAGAACAGGATAAGAACAAGTATGTAAAGAACATGAAGATCATGAACTACTGCTATAAAGATACATGAAAGATCATGACAATGTAAGATGCAGTAAAGATCACGACTAATATCAAGATCAGGATCAAGAGAAACTAATGTAAGAACAATATCCTGAACATGTGTTTATATGTTTGAAATACTACTTAGATATGTGACCGGCTTGGGTAAGATCATGAAAGAGCATGAAAAGATCCTGAAAGATCATGTGGGTACGGCTTAGGACCCGCGTGCACTGTGCGAGGCCTAAGCTAAAGATCATGAATAAGTATCCGGGTTTGGTCACATATCTAGAGTATTTCCCCACCCCAAGATGCAAGTAAGATCATGAAAGAACAAGCCAGAAAGATCATGAACGTGTCGCAGTGTGTCAGCAATAAAGAACAAGAAAAATGCACTGAACAGAACCATAGAATGTACTTGCCTGGCTCCAGCAATATGGTAGGCAATCTAGCTGGATGTTCTCCTGTTAACAATAGTGATATACAAGTTGGTTAATAAACTATGCTAGTTGCTTCTAGGTTAATTAAAGAACTAAATCCTTATCTTGATTCTTCCCAAATAAGTTAGTCTTATTTGGAGGTTCACAAGTACTAGGTTTAACTACTAACTACCTGTTTTCTTTTGGGAAAAACAAATGTTAAACACAACCCTTGGTTTTACGTGTTTAACACTAAGAGTTCTATAAGTTTATAATTCAAAAACTCATTATATATATAGAGTTAGCATTTGCAACTTTTATATATATAAAAGTGGTTTGTTTTATAAACTTGGTTTTAAAAGTTATTTAAGAGTTAACTAATCAGTAGTAATTTAAGAAAAAGTCAATTAATTGTTTTAGTTATAAAATTGGTTTTAAGAGGATGTTTCCATCAACTCACAATAATGGGAAAAACATTTATTATTTATTGAAAAAAGGTTTTACAAAAATTAACTACAGACAGTCCTGCCCCAAAGGCAAAGTCCACAGGCCAGCCCACAGCCACTCGACCCACTTACCCAAAACCAAGGATCAGTTCAGACCCAACTTCTAACCAGCCCAACAACTACAACAGCATATAAGCCCGGCCCAACATGGCCCAGCCAAACCAGCCCACCCACAATTAATTACAGTCATCCAGCTATAATTAATAAAATAATATTACAACACATACAGTATGGCCCAGCCCATACTTCAGCCCACAAAGAATATACAGAAAGCCTACTGAATAAACACCAACTCGGCCCATCAAATAAAAGCCACAAACTGCCAAAGTCCACCGCCGGTCAGGCCCGAAGTCCAAGGCCAGTCACGTCAGGTCAGAAAAGTCACATCATCTCCTTGGTGTCCAACACGCACGTCGGACACGGGAAAGAGGACACGGCTACAGCAAGGTTCAGCAAAGTTCTAGCCACGAATCCGCGCCACTTCGTATCCGACACGAACATCGGATACGAACAGGTAGGTACAGTCCATAGTCCAGTCGGGACAGAAGTCCAACACCAGAAAATCCCTCAGCAACAAATAACAGAAAAGAGAAGAAGAAGTCATCAATTAAAATCCATAAAATATGCATGCAGTGTCGGACACGAAAGTGTCTGACCATGAGATCTCAGTTCAGTAAAATGGAACCAATATCATATCCAAAATTATGGCATGCATGCAGTGTCAGACACGAAAGTGTTTAGACACAAGATCTCAGTCCAAAAAGAAAGGATTCCGAACATCAGATCTTCTCCAAAAATCCACACAGAAATGGATAAGGAAACATTCCAAAAACAAACCCATCCCTGATCTAACGAACCGAGCAACCCTAGAGTCACCACTGGGTTCGTTAGGTCTAGGCCAACCGACAGCATGCAAGTAAAAGAAACAGATCTGCTGGATCCTCCACAGGAAACACCATCGAAAACCCACACTCAACAGATCTGGAACCACTACCAGATCTGGAGTAAAACTCCTCAGAAAATAATAGCACAACCACAGAATAGTCACAGATCAACTTGATCTCAAAGAATCAACTAAAGAACATCACAGATCTAACATGCAACCCAAAATAACCACATGCAAGGGTCGATCTACAAGATCGGACCACAGAAACCCTAGATCCAACGGATCTGAACAGTTAGAACTGTTCGAAGAGAAAGACAACATCATCGATCTCATACAACCACAGAAACCCTAGATCTCGTCACCGATCAAAGGATCTCAGAGTCTAGGCCATAGATCTGCCATAGATCTGACCAACAGTAGAGATTAGGGTTAGGGTTTACCCTCTGGAAGTCGAAGCCCAAAGCTCGTCGAGGAAGAAGTCAGGAAGAAGACGAAGAGACAACGAGCTCGAGTTACTGCCAAGCTCCCAGAGTCGCCACCGTCAAAGCCATCATCATCGGGGTCGTCGCCATCAGAATCGTCGCGCTCCCTCAGATCTACGCCACCGGAGTCGCCGTCATCATCAAGGTCGTCGTCGCCATCAGAGTCGCCGTCGAAGTCGCCGGAGAAGAACGCTCGAGAACGGCGGAGTTCTCGAAGGGTCGGCGGAGTAACCGAGAAGAGTGGAAGACTCGAGAAGAGAAAATAAATGGCCGACTCTCTCTCTCTCCAACGGTCGGTTATAAAACAAATTAAAAATGGAAATTTGCAAAAAGCCCCCCCCCCCCCGCTAATGGCACAATATGCAAAAAACCCCCCCTCTTCTGAATATTTGCCCGCAACCAAAATAAAATAGGAACATTTACAGAATAACCCTCTGCTGTTACATAATTACAAAATTTATTTAAAAACAGTTTTTAAAATAAGAAAAATAATATAAAGGTTGTTACAACAACTTCAAATTGTAAAATTGTCAAAAATGTAATTCAATAAAAATGTTTCCAAATTAATAATAAGTATAGAAAATGAATTTTTAAATTTTATTTAGGAAAACAGGAAAGTGGAGTTACAAATCTCTCCCCCTTGAAAAATTTCGTCCTCGAAATTGGAATGCAAACACAGAAAATCAAAAATAGTGAATCCAAAAAGTTGTTTATTGAATTCAAAAGAAATGCATAAAATACAAAGCACTCAAATGAACAAACTAGGGTATCGCTCACGCATCTCATCCTCACGCTCCCATGTGGACTCTCCCGGAGAGTGGTGTCTCCACATGACGCGGACAAGAGGAATGGTCTGGTTCCGCAGACGCTTCTCCCTCCGGTCGAGGATCTCTACTGGCTGCTCCTCGTAAGTCAATCTCGGGCCCACCTCCAGCTCTGAATAGTCCACCACGTGGCTGGGGTCTGGAATGTATCGTCGAAGCTGAGATACGTGGAAAACATCGTGCACTCCCTCCAACCTAGCTGGAAGCGCTAGTCGGTACGCCACCTCGCCAATCCGTGCCGTCACGTCGAATGGTCCAATGAATCTCGGACTGAGCTTCCCGCCTCTGCCGAACCGAATGACGCCTCAGGTCGGTGAGATCTTCAAGAACACTCTGTCTCCAACCTCGAACTCAAGTGGCCGTCTGGTGCTGTCCGCCCAGTGCTTCTGCCGATCCTGTGCAACTCTGATACGCTCCCGGATCAATCTGACTTTCTCTGCTGAGTCCACCACCATCTCTGGCCCAAGTAAAGCTCTCTCGCCAACGTCGTCCCAGGATAACGGCGTGCGACACCTCCGTCCGTACAGCGCCTCAAATGGAGTCATCTCGATGCTGGCCTGATAACTGTTGTTATAGGCAAATTCCACGAGGTGTAAATGGTCCTCCCACGAACCGCCGAAGTCGAGTGCGCAAACTCGCAGCATGTCCTCCAAGGTCTGAATGGTCCTCTCGGACTGTCCGTCCGTCTGTGGATGATAGGCTGTGCTGAACTTCAACTGTGATCCCAAGCTCTGCTGTAGACTCCTCCAGAAGTGTGATGTGAACCGGCTGTCTCGATCTGAAACAATGCTAACTGGCACCCCGTGAATCCTCACGATCTGACGCATGTAGAGGTCTGCAAGCTTCTCGGTCGACAGCCCAACCTTGAACGGAATGAAATGAGCGGACTTTGTCAATCTGTCCACGATCACCCAAATAGCGTCCTTGCCACTGGGAGTACGCGGCAATCCAGAGACAAAGTCCATAGTAATGTGCTCCCACTTCCATTCCGGAATAGGTAAAGGCTGGAGTAGTCCTGCTGGTCTCTGGCGCTCCGCCTTGACTTGCTGGCACACAAGGCATCTGGAAACAAATCTGGCGACCTCTCTCTTCATCCCATACCACCAAACATACTCACGCAAATCCTTGTACATCTTGGTAGATCCAGGATGTATAGAATATCGTGACTGGTGGGCCTCCTGCATCACTTCCTCCCGCAAGTCCTTGGGCACACACAGCTGACTTCCGTGCCTCAAGGATCCGTCCTCTGCAATGGTGAAATCGTCGAGCAGACCTAACTCTGCCTGAGCTCTAAGACCCTGGATTCCCTCATCAAGCAACTGGGCCTCCTTGATCTTCTCTAGCAACCCTGACTGTATCTGCATATACATCATCTGACCTCCACATCCTGGGAGAACAATCTCAATCCCAAGACTCTCCAGATCCTCCAATAGATGCCGGTCCATGGTGAGATACATAGCAATAGGATACCGACTGAGAGCATCTGCAACCACATTCGCCTTCCCAGGATGATACTGCAGACTGATGTCGAAGTCCTTCATGAGTTCCAGCCATCTGCGCTGCCTCATATTCAGCTCCTTCTGAGTAAAGACATACTTCAGGCTTTTGTGGTCCGTGAAGATGTCCACTCTCTCTCCATATAGGTAATGCTTCCACAGTTTCAAGGCAAATATGACTGCTGCAAGCTCCAAGTCATGTGTAGGATAATTCTTCTCATGGGGCCTCAACTGTCTAGAAGCATATGCTATAACCTTCTTGTTCTGCTCCAGCACACATCCCAAGCCTTTCCCTGAAGCGTCGCTGTAGATGACGAATCCTCCTGATCCCGATGGCAAAGCTAGAACTGGTGCAGTCGTCAGTCTTCTCTTCAATTCTTCAAATGCTGACTGGCAGGCGTCGCTCCAGATGAACTCCTCGTCCTTCCGCGTAAGCTTCGTCATAGGCTCTGCGATCCTGGCAAAGTCCTTCACGAACTTCCTGTAGTATCCTGCTAGACCCAGGAAACTACGAATCTCTGCTACTGACTTGGGAGGTGCCCATGCTTCTACTGCTTCAATCTTCTTGGGATCCACAGAAATCCCCTCTCCAGTCACCACATGCCCTAGAAACTCCACTCTGTCCAAGAAAAACTCACATTTCGAGAGTTTTCCGTACAGCTTCTCCTTCCGCAGAATCTCCAAAACAATCCGCAGATGCTCAACATGCTCCTCCTCCGTCTTGGAATAGATCAGAATGTCGTCAATGAAAACTACGACAAACTTATCCAAATACTTGTGGAAAACCTTATTCATCAGGTTCATAAAAACTGCGGGGGCATTGGTGAGTCCGAACGGCATCACCAGGAACTCATACTGGCCGTATCGGGTGTTGAAGGCTGTCTTCGGAATATCCTGCTCCCGAACCTTCATCTGGTGGTACCCCGATCGAAGATCAATCTTAGAAAAGACCTTCGCTCCACTAAGCTGGTCAAACAGCTCATCAATCCGCGGCAAAGGATATCTATTCTTGATAGTGATGTTGTTGAGTGCACGGTAGTCTATGCACATCCTCACCGTCCCATCCTTCTTGGGCACAAAAAGCACCGGTGCTCCCCAGGGTGAAGCACTGGATCGAATAAATCCTTTGCCCTCCAGCTCATCAATCTGCGCCTTCAACTCCGCAGCCTCCTTCGGGTTGATCTTGTAACAGTGCTGGGACTTCGGTGCTGATCCGGGCACTAGATCAATACTGAACTCCACATCTCGATCCGGCGGTAACCCTGGAAGCTCCTCTGGAAAGATGTCAAGATACTCTGCAATCAGCGGATGCGGCAACTCCTGGTCTTCTGCAACTGCTCCGAAGTAGACTCCCTCTGGCCTCTCTGCAACTCGTCTGCTGATCTCGAACGGTGGAACTCCTGGCGGGCTGAAGATCACCTTCCCCTCATGGCAGTCAATTACGGCAAACTGCTCGCTCATCCAGTCGATACCGAGGACTACATCGAATCCAGGCAGTGGCATCACTAGAAGTCGAGCTCGAATCTCTCTCCCAGCAATAGTGATAGGGCATTCCACCATCTCACTTACTGGAACTGATCCGCCTCCTGTCATGATCTGACAGTTCCGCCTAGTGGGCTTGGGTGTGAAGCCGTGTCTATGCAGAAACTCATACGATACAAAGCTATGGGTAGCTCCAGAATCAAACAATGCAATGGCAGGGAAAGAATGTAAAAGTATAGAACCTGTGATCACATCTGGCACTGCCTCGTCCTCCTCAACTGCAGCCATGACGTAAGCACGTCCCTGCTGAGCTCCTCCTCTCTGCTGCTGCTGATGCTGTGCAAACCTCTGCTGCTGGGGTGGTAGAGCTCCTCCTCTCTGGGGTGGTGCAGGTAATGCTCTGGGTGGTGCAGCCGGTGGTCCTCCTCCTCGTCCTCCTGCTAGTCTGGCTGTAGCCTGTGCGCAGTCCCTCATCTGGTGTGCATCCGATCCGCAAAAGAGGCAAAGTCCCAACCTCTTGCGGCACTCGTCGATATGATGTCCAGGGCGATGGCAATAGGCACAAGGAGTCGCTAGCTGCTGTCTCTGATGCTGATGTGCTGGAGCTCTGGCCTGTCGGTGATGCTGCTGCTGGTGCGGCCTCGTCTGGGTCTGAGTCTGAACCCTCTTCGCTGGTGCCTGGAAACTGCTGCTGGCCACATCCCGGTCCCTCTTCAGCTTGGGGTCCGCCTCCTTCTCAACTGCCTGGGCGATCTTGAGGATGCTAGAGTAGGTAGTCGCCTGGCTAATCGCCACCGCATGTCGCAGCTCCCTGTTGAGACCCTTCTTGAATCTCCATGCTCTGTCCTCTGGCTCTCTAACCAGTCTCTCAGCGAACCTGCTGAGCCTGGTAAACTCCGAAGTGTACTGTGCGACCGTCATCGTCCCCTGCTGCAGCGCCTCGAACTGCACCCTCAACTCATCACGCTCCACCTCTGGGAAGAATTTCTCCTTGAACAGTGTTTTGAAAACTGTCCAAGACACCCGGGGCTCTGACAACTGGGGGTCCTCCCGGTACCAAGCTCTCGCCAAGTCAAAGAGTCGCATGCTAGCCACTGACACCTTCTGGTCCTCTGGAATGTTCGCCATGGTCAAAGTCCTCTCTGCATTCTCCAGCCATTCATCTGCATAGATGATCCCCTCGTCGCCCCAGAAGTCCATCGGGCTAAGGTGCTGGTACTCCTTCGCTGTCCCGGGTCTCGGTCCTCGCGGTGCTGGAGGTGCTACTGGTGCTGGTGCTGGTGCTGGTGCTGCCGGCTCCCTAGTCCTCAGCGCGTCGACGACAGTCGCTCTGAACTGCGCTGCCTGATGGTTCTGGGCCTCCAGAAAGTGCTGAAACAACGCCATCACCTGGTTGCCGTCAAGCATCATCGTCGGCGGTAGCGATGGAAAGATAGGAGGCGCTGGCGGAAGCTGATCTGCCTGGACGTCTGGTGCGGGCTGCTCTAGTGCGGCCTGCTCCGAACCGCCTGCAACTCCAGAAGCGCCTGCAACTCCGGCCTGGTCTGCGGTCTTCCTTGTAGTGACCATCCTGCATAAAAAGAAAACTTCGTTGAACGACAAACCCTAAAACCTATCAAACAATGTTTTTATAATAATAAAGCACCTGAAGAACATGAATAACCTGATATACCCTTAATTCCCGATTTTCCTATGCTGTGATCAAGTTTCCCTAGTGTAATCAAGTCCCCCAATAGTACGCTAAGTCCTAGGTACCATTAGGATGGACCTGCGTGGGCCACCACTAAAAACATGTCACGACCCGCTCCCGAATAATCGGACACGAGTCGGACACGCCCAGCCTTCGTCGTTAGACACGACGAAGTAAGCTGTACCAGAACTAGGGAAAATCTAACAAGTCAAGTAAATGAGAAGTAATGTCACAGCATATCTATAAACGATCCCAGAATATTCAAATACATGTCTAAGCATTTTATTATTACATTCATCCAGAAATGTAACTAAAGTCTGACTAAAGTCTCAAAAGCAGGAAAGACAACTAAAAGGAAGATAACTAGGCTTCTGCAGCCTCTATGTCACAAGCAGCTCCAGCTGGCTCAAGGAAAGCAGTATCATGTCCATAGTATGTGTCACATAAAGCCTCCATCTCACCTATCATAACATATCCAGTCAGGAGCGGAGCAAAGCACAGTTCTAGGTAATGAACAATAACATAATGATATGGAAAGTAAATGCTGGAAGAACAGGATAAGAACAAGTATGTAAAGAACATGAAGATCATGAACTACTGCTATAAAGATACATGAAAGATCATGACAATGTAAGATGCAGTAAAGATCACGACTAATATCAAGATCAGGATCAAGAGAAACTAATGTAAGAACAATATCCTGAACATGTGTTTATATGTTTGAAATACTACTTAGATATGTGACCGGCTTGGGTAAGATCATGAAAGAGCATGAAAAGATCCTGAAAGATCATGTGGGTACGGCTTAGGACCCGCGTGCACTGTGCGAGGCCTAAGCTAAAGATCATGAATAAGTATCCGGGTTTGGTCACATATCTAGAGTATTTCCCCACCCCAAGATGCAAGTAAGATCATGAAAGAACAAGCCAGAAAGATCATGAACGTGTCGCAGTGTGTCAGCAATAAAGAACAAGGAAAATGCACTGAACAGAACCATAGAATGTACTTGCCTGGCTCCAGCAATATGGTAGGCAATCTAGCTAGATGTTCTCCTGTTAACAATAGTGATATACAAGTTAGTTAATAAACTATGCTAGTTGCTTCTAGGTTAATTAAAGAACTAAATCCTTATCTTGATTCTTCCCAAATAAGTTAGTCTTATTTGGAGGTTCACAAGTACTAGGTTTAACTACTAACTACCTGTTTTCTTTTGGGAAAAACAAATGTTAAACACAACCCTTGGTTTTACGTGTTTAACACTAAGAGTTCTATAAGTTTATAATTCAAAAACTCATTATATATATAGAGTTAGCATTTGCAACTTTTATATATATAAAAGTGGTTTGTTTTATAAACTTGGTTTTAAAAGTTATTTAAGAGTTAACTAATCAGTAGTAATTTAAGAAAAAGTCAATTAATTGTTTTAGTTATAAAATTGGTTTTAAGAGGATGTTTCCATCAACTCACAATAATGGGAAAAACATTTATTATTTATTGAAAAAAGGTTTTACAAAAATTAACTACAGACAGTCCTGCCCCAAAGGCAAAGTCCACAGGCCAGCCCACAGCCACTCGGCCCACTTACCCAAAACCAAGGATCAGTTCAGACCCAACTTCTAACCAGCCCAACAACTACAACAGCATATAAGCCCGGCCCAACATGGCCCAGCCAAACCAGCCCACCCACAATTAATTACAGTCATCCAGCTATAATTAATAAAATAATATTACAACACATACAGTATGGCCCAGCCCATACTTCAGCCCACAAAGAATATACAGAAAGCCTACTGAATAAACACCAACTCGGCCCATCAAATAAAAGCCACAAACTGCCAAAGTCCACCGCCGGTCAGGCCCGAAGTCCAAGGCCAGTCACGTCAGGTCAGAAAAGTCACATCATCTCCTTGGTGTCCAACACGCACGTCGGACACGGGAAAGAGGACACGGCTACAGCAAGGTTCAGCAAAGTTCTAGCCACGAATCCGCGCCACTTCGTATCCGACACGAACATCGGATACGAACAGGTAGGTACAGTCCACAGTCCAGTCGGGACAGAAGTCCAACACCAAAAAATCCCTCAGCAACAAATAACAGAAAAGAGAAGAAGAAGTCATCAATTAAAATCCATAAAATATGCATGCAGTGTCGGACACGAAAGTGTCTGACCATGAGATCTCAGTTCAGTAAAATGGAACCAATATCATATCCAAAATTATGGCATGCATGCAGTGTCAGACACGAAAGTGTTTAGACACAAGATCTCAGTCCAAAAAGAAAGGATTCCGAACATCAGATCTTCTCCAAAAATCCACACAGAAATAGATAAGGAAACATTCCAAAAACAAACCCATCCCTGATCTAACGAACCGAGCAACCCTAGAGTCACCACTGGGTTCGTTAGGTCTAGGCCAACCGACAGCATGCAAGTAAAAGAAACAGATCTGCTGGATCCTCCACAGGAAACACCATCGAAAACCCACACTCAACAGATCTGGAACCACTACCAGATCTGGAGTAAAACTCCTCAGAAAATAATAGCACAACCACAGAATAGTCACAGATCAACTTGATCTCAAAGAATCAACTAAAGAACATCACAGATCTAACATGCAACCCAAAATAACCACATGCAAGGGTCGATCTACAAGATCGGACCACAGAAACCCTAGATCCAACGGATCTGAACAGTTAGAACTGTTCGAAGAGAAAGACAACATCATCGATCTCACACAACCACAGAAACCCTAGATCTCGTCACCGATCAAAGGATCTCAGAGTCTAGGCCATAGATCTGCCATAGATCTGACCAACAGTAGAGATTAGGGTTAGGGTTTACCCTCTGGAAGTCGAAGCCCAAAGCTCGTCGAGGAAGAAGTCAGGAAGAAGACGAAGAGACAACGAGCTCGAGTTACTGCCAAGCTCCCAGAGTCGCCACCGTCAAAGCCATCATCATCGGGGTCGTCGCCATCAGAATCGTCGCGCTCCCTCAGATCTACGCCACCGGAGTCGCCGTCATCATCAAGGTCGTCGTCGCCATCAGAGTCGCCGTCGAAGTCGCCGGAGAAGAACGCTCGAGAACGGCGGAGTTCTCGAAGGGTCGGCGGAGTAACCGAGAAGAGTGGAAGACTCGAGAAGAGAAAATAAATGGCCGACTCTCTCTCTCTCCAACGGTCGGTTATAAAACAAATTAAAAATGGAAATTTGCAAAAAGCCCCCCCCGCTAATGGCACAATATGCAAAAACCCCCCCCTCTTCTGAATATTTGCCCGCAACCAAAATAAAATAGGAACATTTACAGAATAACCCTCTGCTGTTACATAATTACAAAATTTATTTAAAAACAGTTTTTAAAATAAGAAAAATAATATAAAGGTTGTTACAACAACTTCAAATTGTAAAATTGTCAAAAATGTAATTCAATAAAAATGTTTCCAAATTAATAATAAGTATAGAAAATGAATTTTTAAATTTTATTTAGGAAAACAGGAAAGTGGAGTTACAGTAGAGCAGAGGACCATTCAGTTAGCACTTGCCCCTAACCGACATCTCAAAGACGACCAGCTACACTAGATGTACTATCTCAGTCCTTTTAGTCGCATCAGTCATCACCTCCAACAATAGACGAGCAGTTAGGGCCAATACTAGATGTTCAACCATTGGTACAATACCTACCGCCATCACGAGCTCAGAGGGTCAGGCAGCTCAGAGCGCGATTGAATGCACAGTACCATGAGCAACTGTAGTATAAGCATGAAGATAATACCTTGGGAGTCTCAAGTACCATCTTCATGGTCTTCTTTCAGTTATGACCTTTGGATCTGTCTTTCGGTAGCAGGCCAGGTAGTGGCGGTATATCTTGGGTTCTTGTCAGCAACCTTGTATTTCTATCTATATATGGAGTACAATGGCCGGATTGACTTATTCGATGAGTGAACGCGAGTTTCTCGTCCCACTTTTTTGTTCTAATAGTCGAGACATGTGATAAATATCAGGTATCTCGACTACGAAGATACGTCATGGGTAGAGTCATGTCTTGGACTAAGTCATTGGTACCGACTTACTTTGAGACTTGACCCCTATCTATTTTTGGAGTCAGCGTAGGCCAGCGAGGACGTTGGTCCCCACTCGACTAACTCAGGAGACATATCTATTCATATGCCTCCAGCCCTTCTTGATTGTGGTTTGTTATTGCTTACGCATTTATTTATATTATTATAGCCTTCATTTACTGATATGTCATGCCTTGTTTGATTGAGATAGTTATATTTTCTTGAGCTTTTGTTTTGGTTATCATGCTCGACTAGCTTTAGGAAATTTCGATGACGAAATTTTTTTAAGGATGGGAGAGTTGTGAGATTCATCTCACTGTATCGATATTTATATACGGATACATATTTTTTACTGTGTATTGTATTTTCTTGATTTTCGTAACACTTTAAAAATTTTCCAACTTATAGATTTTCTCCTTGACCGGCATACCGCCAGTATACCAATGTATACCGATGGCATACCTGTCACTCCCGTTTTCCGTTATACGTATTTTCAGTGTACGTATACGGAATTCTGGCCTTTGTCAGGTGACCCATGTTTTGACTTATCTTTCTTAGCCTTGCCTTGGTTTAATCTTGTACTTGGTTTATTTTGGTTTGGTTCAACTTGGTTTGGCTTGGTTTGGTTTAGTTTGGTTTGAGATGAGAAGGGTTCTATATAAAAACCAACTTCTCTCTCTCTCTTTCTCTCTCTCTCTCTCCTCCATTCTTCATTTACGTTTCATCTTCTTCTTCTCCATTTACTCCTCCAAAATCTAGACAAGTACATCTTGCCAAATCTTGAACAATGTTATTTTTGTTTGTTCCATTCTCTTCCTTTTATGATTCTAAACCTCTTTAGAACTTTGAGTTTTCGGTTTTAAGGCTTACATTTTTGTAGATCTAAGTTTGTAACTTTTCTTATTTTTCTTGGTTTTGATCTCTTAAACTTTGTTATTTTTGAAAACTAATGGTTTCATGTTGTAGGAAATTTTATTCTACCCAATTTTGGCTTTTGAACCACTTGATTTTGATTTACTTTGAAAAAGTTGTGTCATTTTCTTGTTCATGGGTTCCCTACACCTTTTGGTGCTGTCGGGACGATGAACAGTGTCGCGCGAAGCGTTTTCGCTGCCGCGCGCCCACGGGCCGTGCTTGCGCACAACGTACGCTGTGGGCATTTTTGCCCTCACGTACATTGCAACTTGTGCGCCGGCATATTTTCTGTCGTGCGCCACGCGACGTGCTTGCGTGCAACGTGCGTCGTGGGTATTTTTGCCCTCGCGCGCATTGCAACTTGTGCACCGCACGGCCGCGCATTTTTCTGCCGCGCACCCGCGCGCCGTGCTTGCGCACAACGTGTGTCGTGAGCACGTTTTCCCTCGCGCAGTGCAACTTGTGCGCCGTGCAACGTGCATCGTGCTTGCGCACAACGTGCACCGTAGGCACTTTTGCCCGCGTGCGCAGCGCAACTTGCGTGCTGCTCGCCGTGCTTGCACGCAACTTGACTCTAAATGACTATTTTTGTCCATTTGAGATGTTTTGTAGCTAAAATCTTGAAAAACTCAAAACATGAAAGTTGTAGATCTTTGTCTTGGCTTCAAGAATCTTCTTGTTTCACTTTAGTCAGAGTTCATATATGACTGATGATTTCAATCATAGTTGATCTTTTGGCATATTTTCTGTACTTGGTAGTATTTGATGTTTCTTAAACAAAAATAAATTTCTTAACATGATTAGATGATTTTGTACAGTTAAAGAATAATTGTACCCCCTTATATTCTTAACTCTAGCACAGATTCAATTATTGTTTTATGTCAAGTAGTACTTTTTATTTATTCCTTCTCCCATGTTATGATACGTCTTTTATCTAAGTTTTTCTACATGCGATCCTTATTGTCATGTTTGCTTATCATTAGATAGTGGCCCGTCGGGATGCACTCATGATTTATGTCTCTTCTTTGGTTAATCTAGATAGTGGCCCGTCGTGGTGCACTCATGCTACACGTCTCTTCTCTGTTTATTTTAGATAGTGACCCATTGTGGTACACTCATGTTACATGTCTTTCTTTGCTTACATGATAGTGACCTATCGTGGTGTACTCTTGAACATGCCTTTCTTGCTTACATGATAGTGGCCCATAGAGGTGCACTCTTGACAAGTACTTTTTACATGAAAAGTAAACCTAACATGACATGCTTAATCAAGATGCTGTTGCGATAGCTATTTCCCTTTCTAATGTAACTCTTTTGAATACCGTGGTTGAATGTATTGTGTATGCGTTAACAAGCTACATGTCCCGTCTGCATCATGTCTAAGACATGAATTCCTGGTTACCACGATCAGGGATTCATACTGAATCTGGCTAGGTTAATAACTAGATTGATCAAGAAGTTCATATAGAGAAATTTTTTAGTTACAGGCGATCCCGTTATCTGGGCGCCTCAAGTGGACTTGTAGCTTGCCGACGAGTAGGGCACATTTCCAGCACACTGTCATGTGTTGCACCAATCAAGCTACCTGATAACTCTCTTAGGGTACATTTGTCTCATGGACGATGTACCCACTATTATATGTACATGGGATACATTTGTCTCTTGGGGCGATGTATCCACTATAAATCCTTGTAACTTGCGTCTGGATAACCTGGATAGCTGCAGGACTTGTGACTGTGGGAATATCTTGCTGTATCTTGTTAGTAACTAGGCTTGTGATAACCCTAGTTAGTTAAAGTAGCAAGCTGTACTCATTGCTTGGCCGTATATGATGGATGGAGTCAGTCCAGTCCAGTTTTGTTTTGTCTAGGCAGTGTCCGTATGTTTATTTCAGTACATTATTGTTATGCTTTACTTCTATCGATGAATGATCAGAGGATAAGTTCTGTTCAGGAGAAGGGTTACAATCTGATCTTTGTTTGGTTTACGGGTTGTAACTCGGCTTCCGGAATAGCTCCCAAGTCATCTTATCATTTGTCGTCCTATTCAGTACTCACACATTCTACATGATCCCTATGTTGTATAATAATTAGAAACTAAGTTCATCCTATAATTGTTGTTCTATATAGTTCTTACATGCTCACATGTTCAGTTATCTCACAAGCTATACATTATCCCTATGCCGAGTCACCATGCGCTCATGACCCGACTATTTCACAAGCTCACATGTTCAGTTTATTTTTACTCTCAAGCTTTCGTTTACTTAACATGTCTGTATTTTACATTACGTCACATGTTAATTACCTTATGCTCCAAGATGCTTTACTTATTATCTTTCTAAGTTCGGGATAAGTGCGTTAGTAGTGCACGAGTCTTGATCTGCTTTTACTTATTTGTATTTCTAACCGTTGATATGTTAGTTATTGCTGGTTTTAGTTCATAAGTTTGGCTTCCTTTGTGGTACTTGCTATTTGGGGTCTGACCCCACTGGTTTTGTTTAGCCAGATCTGATAGAGGAGCCCAAGGGATCTTCCGTACCATCTACTCGATGGTGACTATCCGGAGCACCAGAGTACTTGAGTGGGTTTCTTGTTTCATTCTCCCACTTGATATGTACATTATTCTTTTGTGGCGTTTAGCCTCTGAGCACGTGTTTAGCTCGTATTTTGGTTCTTGATATTTAGCCTATGGGCCAAAACATGACGTGCGTATTCTAGACTATAGCTAGAGCTTATCATGTATGACTATTACTTTTGTTATTTCTCTATTTTGTTATGACTAGCTTCATGATCATCCATGTATAAATGGTTTGGGACGCTTTACTATTGTATGTCTGATGATCATACTTCTTGTACTTTGTATAATTGCCTGTGATTGAGATACCTAGGATTGCTTGACCTAGGATCGACTGTTGGCTTGTAGAAGTAACCTCCATGTCTTGACAGCTTACATGATTTCAGAGTACGGGCGTACTTTGGTATTACATAGCTGGCCTTGTCCGTCCCTACTTGCCAGTATTCTGGTTCTGGGGCGTGACACCAGCCATGTTGGATAATTGTCTGGGAGTGCAAGGCTGGCCACCACGGATATTGAATATCATCCGCACTAGTGGAATGCAGTATCTGGTTTATTAAATGTCTAGCTAGTTTCTCTCTATAGGATAACTAGAACCGTTATTACTTGTTTAGCACGGTGGCCCTATGAGGGACCGGTACATTCTTGTATGCCTGTATTATATCTGGTTCAGCTAGTCCGGCTCAAATACGACACGATCTGAGGATTCATATATATATATATATATATATATATATATATATATATGAGCATTATTGGGATAACCCAAACACATCATATAAAGCCGTAGGATTGATTGGTCGTTTATAAAATGACTTGTTTGTGATCTGTTTCTTCTTTTAGCAACCGAGAAACATGGACTGTCATGGTGCGTGGTCCAACCCATGTCCTTGTTTGGTTGTTGGGCTGGTTTACTGTGCCACGACATGCTACGAACCAAAGTTGCAAAACAGAAGCCTTTAACATGGCCATGAGCATAGGATGTATTCTATCCCGGCGTGGTTTGGCACCCTTTGTCCTTGTTTGGTTGTAAGGGTGACGTGTTGCCTCGATAATATAATATAAGCCTATAGCCCATGGCCATGTCTTATTTATTGTTTGGGTTTTGTCTCATTCATATGTGCTCCCTTATGGTACTTGCTATCCGAGGTCTGACCTCACTGGTTTTGTTTGGCCAGATCTCGTAGCGGAGCCCGAGGATCCAGCGTATCTTCCCCTCATCAATGGTGCACACCAGGAGCATGGGTGTCGGGGACAATGAGTGGGTTCCTTCTTCACTGCTCGTATAACATTTTGTTTCTACTTGGGCGTTTAGCCACCGGCACGTGTTAGCCATAAATTTGTATACATATTTGTAATTATTTAGACAACAGTATCACGTACCAGTACCGGAATACTGAGACGGACTAGGCCATATACTCCATATGAGGTATAAACGTCATACGGCGATCGTGGCTGTCAAGAGACAAGGGGGTGCATGCTACAATCAAGCCTCCTATGGTCCCACAGAGCATCTATGTCTCAATCAATCAAAACAAGAAGCAGTAAATAATGATCATATAAGACAAAGCAGTAAGGCGTCTCCAACGCTTCATCAAAATGATTCATGAGCCTAACTATACAAAATGATAAGCTAGTACCGAGAGTCAATAGTACATAACCGTAGTCAGCTGCATTCTGATTTAATTACAATTATGTAAAAGGAAACTAATGTCCAGAACAGCCGCCTAAACATGTGCCGGTAGCTAAACGCCAAGTACAAAATAGAAGATATCAGAGCAGTGAAGAAGAAACCCACTCATGGTCCCTGGCGCCCATACTCCAGGTGTGCACCATTGTTCGGGTGGAAGGCTGGATCCTCTGGAGCTGCTACGAGATCTGGCCAAACAAAACCAGCGGGGTCAGGCCCCGAATAGCAAGTACCACAAGGGAGCACAAAAGAGTGAGATAAAACCCAAGCATAATAATAATACCTGATTCACGAGTTATAGGCTTATACCATATCATCGAGACAATACGACACCCTTACAACCAAACAAGGACAAACGGTGCCAATATCATACCGAGATAAGATATATCCTATAACCATGGACAGGTGAAGGGCTTCTGATTCGCGACATCAGTCCAGCCTATCGCAGCACAATAGCCCAACCCAACAACCAAACAAGGATATGGGTTGGACCACGCACCATGATACTCTATATTCCTCAGTTGCTAACAGAAAAAACATATCACAAAACAAGTCAGCTTACAAGTGGCCAATCAATCCTACGGCTTTCTATGATTTTTTTAGGTTATCCCAGTAATACAATATATAGGAATCCTCAGTTCGTGTCAACCCAGCAGGGCTAGCCAAACCATATAATATACATATACACATAGCACTTTGATTATGCACCGGTCCCTGTAAGGCCACTGTGCTAAAACATATAACACATAGCACGTAGGAGTCGGATATAGTCATCCACTATATGCGGATGAAACTGTATCCGTGGTGGCCAACCCGACACGCCAGGGCTGGACCTAGGGTGGCTAGTATGGCACGATCTCGAGATTCCGTTCCCACCCAATGCATCTACCAAATTAAGCTGCTTAGATTAACCCTATCTTGATAACGAAATTACATGTCGTGGTCACATGGTCATCCTCCTATATGTCGTACCATAGTACGTGTATCCTAAGTATGAATCCACATCGGCTCAATCTAGATCCATGCTTAGTGTAATGCATCAAACAACAATCATTATACCACGACACTATTACTGACCAATTACCATGACTGTACTGGAAGGTACACATGTATTGACATATAACACGAATGATCACTTAGCATGTAGATTCACACCTCAGTGCACTCATTAAATGGCACCGTAGTGCATACTAATATTGTATCTCAAAACACACTTAGAATATGTACCAGCACGTATACAGGTAATCAGGTCAGGAACATGGTCAAGTCAGAAAGTCACTCGGACTCCTCGTGACATAAAAGTCACATGCTAATTCTAGGTAAAACGAGACATGAAGATCCTTGAAGCCAATACAAAGATCTACAACTTTCATGTTGGGAGTTGGGAGAAATTCTGGCCACAAATCAGTCAAATATGGCATAAAATAGCCAAAAATAGGCACTATGCGGCACTATTCAAGCCATGCGGCACTATTCATCCTGCGGTACTATTCATCTCATGTGGCACTATGCAAGCCTGTGGCACTATTCATCTCATACGGCTGTGGCACTATTCATTCCATACGGCTGCGACACTATTCATTTCATGCGGCTGCGGTACTATTCATTTCTGTGGCACTATTCATCTCATGCGACTGCGGTACTATTCATCTCATACGGCTGCGACACTATTCATTCATACGGCACTATTCATCTCATGCGACTGCGGTACTATTCATCTCATGCGGCTGCGGCACTATTCATCTCATGCGGCTGTGGTACTATTCATACGGTACTATTCATTCCTACGGTACTATTCATCTCATGCGGCTACGGTACTATTCATGCGGTACTATTCGTCGTCCCTGCCAAAACCAGGGCAGATGACATAGAAAATGTCCAAATATTATTTTGGCCATAACTTCCTCAAAACAAGTCAAAATCTAACTTTTCAAAAGGTCAAAATTGGGTAAAATTGAATTCCCTATAACATAGGACCATTAGTTTTCGAAAACAACCAAGTTTGATAGATTAAAACCATGGAAATCCATAAAACCTTAGTTATAGAAACTTAGATCTACACCAAACTAGCTATTAAAATCAAAAACTCCAAGAACTAAACTTGTAGAGAATGAAGAGAAGAACAATATAGACAAATAATATCTAAGAAAAATCAAAAAATAAAAAATGCAAGAATCTCTCCATTTGGTGCAAGATGTACTTGCTTAAATGTTGTTTGAGCAAAATAAATGAAAGAGTGAATGAGGAGAGAGAGTGTGGAAGAGAATATATATAGGGGTTGGGTTGACTCAAAGAAACCCTAAGCTTAAGCATGCTCTTAACCATGTGACTAATAACATGTTAATTGCTACATGATACAACTAATTAAATTAATTAAATAAAATCCTAACCACAACATGATTCAGAAATCCTATCATCGAAACAGTGAACCACGCCTACAACCAGACAAGGACAAGGAGTGGCACACTAATCCGCGACGAGATACTGTTCCATGCTATGGCCAGTTACAAATACAGGATACATGCAATAAAGATACAGGTGCCAGATACCATATACAGAAAAAAAATCAAAAATTTACGTATTCCGGGAATGGAGAGTAACATCTCTACCCTCCTTAGAAAAATTTCGTCCTCGGAATTTCGATAAGGCTAGTCGAGCGCGCTCTCAGATCACGAAATACACTCATGACATATAGCTAGCACAATTATCAAACAAGACATGGCACATAAACAGATTACGAAAGCAAGAGCAATTAAGTAAGAGCACAAACAATAATCATACCCTAGAAGGAAAGTGATCGGGGACATACGAATAAAATATGCCTCTCAAGTCATGTAGGAATTCGTCCTCGAGGTCCTACACTGACACCCAAAGTGGACAAGGGTCAACGCTTGAGATAAGTCGGTACCAATGACTAAATCAAGAACGAGACTCTGCCCAGGACGTACTCTCGTAATCAAGACACATGATGAATATCACGTATCACATGATACGAGAGCAGATGAGTGAGACAAAAGGTCGCCTTCACTCTTCGAATATAAAACTCAAGGAATTATAATAAATAATACTCAAAACTTACCCACAATCTGACCGCCTTCAGCCAACCTCTGCTCTAATACTCTAAATTCTATTTGCCTCTGCCCCTACTGGACTCCCTGCTGCTGCCTTCCCTGGCCCTGCTGTTGCGGTCTCTGCGGTCCTGCCTGATGCGGTCCTATCTAATGTTGCGCTTATCGGTACATCTGAGCTTGCGTCAGTAATGGGCGCTGGGCTAGTGGCCTCACTACTAGTGCTGGCCCTTGATACGGTGCTACCTCTGGAGCTGGCAACGCCAAAAACTGTTGAGCTGGCCATCCTGGCCTCTGCATCATAGGACAATTGGCAATCCTATGGTCTGGACTACCACACCTCAAGCATAATCTATGAGCTGAACGACACATATCCCTAGTGTGCCCTCCCTTACCACAGTAAGTATAATCCACTGGTGCTTCCTGACGTTGTTGTTGGTTTCTCTGTTGCTGTTGTCGAACTGGTGCAGTCATAATTGTCATGACTGGTGCTGCATCACGAATACGGATGCCAGGTGCTGGTGCTGACGTCCGAGGTACTACTCCTCCCCCAGCACTCTGCGTATGAGATCTCTTCTGGCCTCCAGTCCTTGCTGATAACCTTTGAATAGTAAGCTCGTGCCTCCGAGCCGCCATCAATACTGCATCGAATGTCTGGTAGTCGTGCCCCTCGACCAGCTGCATAATCTCTAAGTGAAGTCCCTGTTGGAACCTCATAGCCTTCTCTGGCTCCGTCGCCACCATCATCTGAGCAAACCTACTTAACCTGCAAAACTCTGCTGCGTAACCATCCACCGTCCTACCAGCCTGCTTGAGGCTGATAAATCTCTGCTGAAGCTCATACCGAGCTACCATGCCAAAGTACTTGGCCTTGAACCTAGTATTGAAGCTATCCCAAGGAACATGACGCCTCATTCCAACCTCTTCTGATGCCCACCAATTGCGGGCAAGATCCTGAAGCAATAATCTGACTTGGTCAACCTTCTCTTCTGCTGGAACCTTTGCTGCCGTCAATATAGCCTCAATATCCTGAAGCCAAGCATCCGCCGTGATAGCGTCCTCCGTTCCATCAAAGTACCTCGGGTTGAGTCGGCAAAACCTTTCCGACGCTCCCGAGTTATTCCTGACGCTCCTCTCAAGAGCTAGCTGTAACCCCTGATTCAATAATATATTCTGTTCTTGCTGCTGGGTCTGTTGTTGCTGTTGGGCTGTCGTCTGGTGTTGCTGGGTCTCTAATAACCCTCTGATAATCTGAAATAGTGCCGGCACGTCTAGTGCTACTGGTACTACCGGCATCACTGGAAGTACGGGAACCTCTGGCCTCTGCGGCTCAACTGGCTCATGTTCGGTAACATTCTCGATGTGAATCTGTCCAGGTAGAGGGGCTACCCATTGCTGATCTCCAACTGGTCCCTGCTCTACTGGATTCTCTTCCATGCCGGCCCCTCCAATAGCCGAGAATGATGTGCCCCTAAAGGAAAGGATACAAGGCATCAAAAGACAGAACGGGATGGAATCGAGGATGATAATCAAGTTAGCAATCAAGGTGAGAGAAAGAAAGACGAATCAGGAGATCAAGGAGGACATATTTTGATTGAGACTCCTATAATCGCAACACCCCACAAGTCTGAAAAACATACCTGCATGGGCCACCAATAAAACCTTGTCACGCCCCAGTACCAGAATACTGAGACGGACTAGGCCAGCTACTCCATATGAGGTATATAAACGTCATACGGCGATCGTGGCTGTCAAGAGACAAGGGGGTGCATGCTATAATCAAGTCTCCTATGGTCCCACAGAGCATCTATGTCTCAATCAATCAAAACAAGAAGCAGTAAATAATGATCATATAAGACAAAGCAGTAAGGCGTCCCCGACGCTTCATCAAAATGATTCATGAGCCTAGCTATACAAAATGATAAGCTAGTACCGAGAGTCAATAGTACATAACCGTAGTCAGCTGTAGTCTGATTTAATTACAATTATGTAAAAGGAAACTAATGTCCAGAACAATCGGCTAAACATGTGCCGGTGGCTAAACGCCAAATACAAAATAGAAGATATCAGAACAGTGAAGAAGAAACCCACTCATGGTCCCTGGCGCCCATACTCCTGGTGTGCACCATTGTTCGGGTGGAAGGCTGGATCCTCTGGAGCTGCTACGAGATCTGGCCAAACAAAACCAGCAGGGTCAGGCCCCGAATAGCAAGTACCACAAGGGAGCACAAAAGAGTGATATAAAACCCAAGCATAATAATAATACCTGATTCACGAGTTATAGGCTTATACCATATCATCGAGACAATACGACACCCTTACAACCAAACAAGGACAAACGGTGTCAATATCATACCGAGATAAGATATATCCTATAACCATGGGCAGGTGAAGGGCTTCTGATTTGCGACTTCGGTCCATAGCCTATCAAGAAATAAAAAATGCAAGAATCTCTCCATTTGGTGCAAGATGTACTTGCCTAAATGTTGTTTGAGCAAAATAAATGAAAGAGTGAATGAGGAGAGAGAGTGTGGAAGAGAATAAATATAGGGGTTGGGTTGACTCAAAGAAACCCTAAGCTTAAACATGCTCTTAACCATGTGACTAATGACATGTTAATTGCTACATGATACAACTAATTAAATTAATTAAATAAAATCCTAACCACAACATGGTTCAGAAATCCTATCATCGAAACAGTGAACCACGCCTACAACCAGACAAGGACAAGGGGTGGCACACTAATCCGCGATGAGATACTGTTCCATGCCATGGCCAGTTACAAATACAGGATACATGCAATAAAGATACAGGTGCCAGATACCATATACAGAAAAAAAAATTAAAAATTTACGTATTCCGGGAATGGGGAGTGACATGCAGCTAGAACAACTATGTATCCTTGGCACTGTACTAGCTTATCATTTTGTATAGCTAGTCTCATGAATCATTTTGATGAAGCGTAGGAGACGCCTTACTGTTTTATCTTATATGTTCATTGTTTACTGCTTTTGGCTTGATTGATTGAGACATAGATGCTATATGAGACCACATGAGACTTGATTGTAGCATGCACCCCCTTGTCTAGTGACAGCCGTGACCACTGTATGACGTCTTCGTATCTCATGCGGTGTAGCTGACCTCGTCCGCGTCTGTACTCCGGTTTTAGGGCGTGACAATATACATAAAAATCTTCGAATGATTTAAAGTACCAAGTATACCCAAAGGATTTAAATTACTAGAAACTAAGTATAGAGATACTCACTATATTAGATAAAACAAGCACTATATGGACTAAAATAATGTGGAAGAATGTGGTCCAATAGACTTAATGAGTATCTTTCTAGAAAGGATCGTAAATGCCCATGCATATTTGTTAAGAAATTCCTGAATAGATTCGTCATAGTAGCCGTCTATGTACATGACATAAACCTAAACATATCTCCTGAAGAGAAATTCTCATGAAGAGATTTAATATGAGTAGTTGGCATTTACTAAATACACCTGTACGTAGTTGTTGGGTCGGGCCTATTTCAGTCGAAAGAAGAAAAATGAACATTTTCTGGCCCCTAAAGTACCATATTTGAGTGCAATAAGTGAACTTATTTATTTAACAGAATGTGCTACCTCACATATTTTTTCTGTGAACCTGCTGACTAGACATACTTTTGTACCTACACATAGACATTGGAATGACATATTTCACATCTTAAGATATATCAAAGGAATCGTTGTTCTTGATTTAATTCATATGAATGTAATAACCTTGTTGGATATGTAGACACGGGTTATTTATTTGATCCCCATAAAGGGAGATCACTAAAAGGGGTTTTTTTTTTCTAACATGTTGCAGCTAGTTCGGAGATAGGTCAAACATACCATTGTGACAACATCGACCAATCATCCTGGCACTTCATGAAACAAATAGAGAATGCATATTGCTAAGGTCATTAGTTTAGCATATTAAGGGGAGTTGTGAGCTTCTAGAAGTCAGAAATAAGCCTATAACCTTTTATGAGGATATTGTTGCTTGTTTAAAGCAAATTCTAGGCTTCATTAAATAGATGTGCATATAAACATATAGAATGATAAAATATTATGGAGAGATGTAATAATCAAATGTATTGGAAATTTGACTCTTCATTTAATTTGATAAATTAAATGTAATGTTTTTAAAATAATTTTGAGAGGGAGCATTTTGCAAATGCAAGCATCCTGAAGATGCTAAATGTAGATATTTTGAAGAATGTCTTTGCGCATTGCACTCTTTTCTATCAATGGAATTTTTTCACTAAATTTTCCATTCGAAAGGTTTTTAACGAGATAGTGTAAGTCACATCAACTTGGATTCTTCAAGAATATGTTGTACTATTTTCTTTCACTATAGTTTTTTCCCACGGATGAATCTTTTTCTTAGAAATTTTTTTAATGAGACAATAATTAAAGTGGACATCCAAGGAAGAGTGTTGTAAACCATATATTTAATAGTCTTAACAATGCATGGGACTGCCAAAATTTTGACAGTCCTGACTATTGTTAGTACTGCCAAAAATTCTACAGCCATAAATCGTTGCCAACGGAACTCTCGAATTCTGAAGGTTCGAGACCCCAATGATGGGATTCGAAACTTCAAAAAAAACATCCCAGTTAGAATTGGAAGAGAATGATTTACCTTGATTGTGAAAGAACCTTGGTGTGTGCCATCTTCAATTAGAATTGGAAGAAGAACAAGGAAGGAGAAAGTAGAACGAGGGAGGAAGGAGAAAGTAGAACGAGGGAAGAAGAGAGTGGTGGTGTGTTAGAGAAGAAGAAGACAACGGTGTGTTGTCCCATATCAATTGTTGTGTTAGCCTCTAACAAATTCCAAATTCCTAACTTATGTGTGTTGCCCCCTAGTCTATGATGTTCCCTAACAAAATATGTAATTCCAAATTCCTAACTTATAGCTTCAACTTTTGTCATTCGACATCTCCATAAGTTATGTTGCCTTGTACATATTTGAAAAATAACTCCCCAATAGATCCCTCTTATGAGATGAACCTCTACACAGCAAGATACTAGTTAATAGGGAAAAAAATTATGCATGAACTTTATTAACTAGCTTCAACTTTTGTCAATTTGACGTCTCCATAAGTTATGTTACCTTATACATATTTGAAAATAACTCTCCAATATATCCCTCTTATGAGATGAGATAAACCTCTACACAGCAAGATGCTAGCTAATAGCGAAAAAAATTATCAACGAACTTTATTAAATAGCTTCAACTTTTGTCAATTCGACATCTCCATAAGTTATGTTGCCTTGTACATATTTGAAAAATAACTCTCCAATATATCCCTCTCATCTGCAATAAACTGTAACTTATGCCTAACTAAATTCTTAAGAGGTACGCATAGACAACTGGAGAACTAATGTACTAGATCTTTTCTTCTTCAAGGGGATTATTAGGGACACTGCACTTGTTGTTAGGAGCTGTCAGTCACCATTTTTTGCAGTTCTGTACGTATAGTCAGAACTGCAAAAAATTTGGCAGTCCTTGCAGTGCTTGGGACTGCCAAATTTTTTTACAGTCCTCAACTGCCAAAGAGTGCCAAAAAATTTGCACAGGACTACTAAAATTTTAGCAGTCCAGAACTGCAGAAATTGTTATGTCCAAACACTGTGTAGTGTCCTAGTAGTCTCTTTTTTCAAAGATTCTATAACATATGAAAGAACATAGCTCAACTTTGAAAGGCACAGATCAGTGAAACAAAGACTTAATTGTCATCTCATAGGGTGCTTTTGAGAAAACTGAGTATCTTTATTTAGTACATAAACTGATTGCTGAAGGCAAAATAAAGTAGGCTCTTCATTAGCCCAAGTTACTTACAATAGGGGGCTGTTTTCCTAATGTTTTATATAATCAGGATGTATATATTACACATGACGATTGAGGCTGAGCATACATCCGTAAATTACCAGAAAAATATTGTAACAATAGTAGCAGGAATGACAAAGAACTGATCAAACAAAGTATTCTGAAGGTGAGATCTAGATGGCCTGCATAGTAAGTGATTTGAAATTCCGATGCCACGTCCCAGAATAGTACTCGGTTGCTTTACAATCTTGAAGCTCCAGTAAATCAGAAGGTATTGAAGAATTGGTGAGGGTTTCTTTTCTATAAGATGCCTGGACTGATCTTTGTCAAGTCAACTTCTAAACCACCCATTATATGAGGTATAGGCAAACCCTGGAAAGAAAAGGTGGAGAGTATGATTACAATAACTATATTTATCAAAGTGCTCCATTATATGAGGTATATGGAAAGAAAAGGTGGAGAGTATGATTACAATAACTATATTTATCAAAGTGCATGCTAATACACAAAACACCTTAACAGTACGAAAGCAAATGCATATACATACAGCCATAATAACAATGAGAATAATTATCTAAACAGCCGAGTGTGTAGATAAGGGTTATCACTGTCACTTATAATTTTCTTTTCTTTCCATTTTCTTTTACCTTGGCTGATGCTAAACTTCAGGACCAGATGCAAATAAGTTGACAAGGCCACGACATGCTTGAACGGAGACTTGGCATGCTTGAAACAGCTCTCCATCCAAGTTCCATGCACTTTTATCATGATTCGACACGAAGGTGAATGCACGTGTCTACCAAAAGGGGAAAAATAAAAATACTTAGAGCAACAAAGAAACAAGTAATATAGAGAAGTATAGAAACTAACATACTTTATGGTGTTCCACAAACTTATATTTCAGCGGGTCACCTCCCTTCCTTGTAAGCTGTGTGAGATGCCTGTAGCAGTTCATTAAAAAAGTGAATCAAAAGATTTGCCATAATGAGGTCTCAGCTAACCGGCTCCCAGGTAAGTGTGTGTGTGTGTGTAGGGATAAGGTCTCAGCTAACCGGCTCCCAGGTAAGTCAAAGATTAAATTCAGCCGGCAAGATTCGTACAGTCCACCTCTTGAGAAGAGGGAGTGAGCTGCACCAACCCTTGGGGGGCATGAGTGCGTATATAAATTTGCACTACTTGGTGATCCAGCAAACTGACACGCTGGTTCCAAGTGTAAAATGGCATTTACAAAAAGAAATATATATTATTTGGCCAAGGAACATGTCACAGGAATGCAACAAAAACAAATGAGGATCAGTATACGTATAAAAGTTTGAATTGATCAATTATTCAATACACATAGTTATTTCTAAAGGATAAAGATGGATCTTCTCTTCACTCAAAAAGGAATATTCTTTTATTTCACCACAAGATGCACCAATTAAGGGAATATCCCTTTCCATGCCAATTGAAAATTCCAAATGTGTCCTAATGAATCAATCGGGCCAGATTCTTGTCAGTCCCAATTGATCCATTTATGAACGAACCCAACCCATTAAAGAAGGCGTCAAACCCATCTTACAGGTGACACTGACCTGATGACATTGGCCCAGGGAAAGTTCGAGAGGTCGGGGTGGCACAACCATCTCAAGGGATGCACGGGAGATGGTTTAGGAGGAGGAGAAGTATTAGGGTTTGGGTTTTCTGATCAGGAGAGAGTTGAGGTTGGGTAAATTGTAGGAGATAAGGAGAGACACTCCTACAAGGAATTATAGGTCTTGGCCTACTTCAAAGGCTTCACAATCTATTTTCTTTCGTGGGTCGGGCTTGCGGATTTGTCTTGTTAAGTATTAAGTAGTATTGGACTTTAGTCCCACATTGGTTAGAATAATAGTGAGAGGGGTTAGCCTCTCCTATATATATGTAACTCTCTCTTCAATAAAATTATCCCCAGTATTCTACTCTACATGGTATCAGAGCCATAACCCATCCACCCCTCTCTCTCTCTCCACAAAGAAAAAAAAACCCCTAACCCTAACCAACAGCCCCCCCCCCCCCCCCCTTTCAGCCCCCCCCGCCCCTACTACTGCTACTGCTGCTGCCTGCTGCAGCTGCCGCCCCCCCCCACACTCCTCTAGCCCCCCCACCCCCTGCCCTCCCCCTTTTTTAGCCCTCCACACACATGGATCCAAACCCTAACCCTAGTTCTTCCTCACATCTGCCGCCCACTACACTCAAAACCCTAACTTTCTAAAAAAATTAATAACTACGAGCTTCCGAGGGTAAACAATGGTTTGTTTGCAGGAACCTCTGACTTTCCAACATTCACTTTTGGGATTCATGGAGGTTAAACAACAAGATTGTTTGCAGGAACCTCTCCCAGACACAATTAACTAGGGAATCTTTGAGGGTAAACAACGGATTTGTTTACAGGAACCCTTAACTCTCAAAGTTAGCCATTAATTTGGACTTCTCAGAGGGTAAACGTTGGTTTGTTTATTGGAACCTCTAACTATCCAACGATTGGCATCGAGAAGAAAAAAAAACAGACAAGTTGCTTGTTTTGCATGAATCTGTGTTTCTTTCCTTGATCTTTCATATCAAAATCTAACAGATGGTAACCTGAGCTGCCCTGGCTTATGTAATCCACATCCATCTCTGCTTGGCGAGTCTCAAACATCCTAGTTGACGGATTGCTATGGAAGAGGAAATGAAAGCACTCCGGGAGAACCATACTTGGGACATTGTAGATTTGCCTACTGGTAAGCATACAGTAGGATATAAATGGGTGTTTGCGATCAAGGTGAAACCGGATAGCACCATTGATCGCCTAAAAGCTCGTCTGGTGGCTAAAGAATATTCTCAGACATATGGTAAGGACTACTTTGAGACTTTCTCACCAGTTGCCAGAATAACGTTAGTGAGCATACTCTTGGCCTTAGCTATTCGTTATGACTGGCCATTGCTTCAGCTGGATATTAAGAATGCATTTCTTCATGGGGATCTTGAAGAAGAAGTGTATGTGGTGCAACCTTCCGGGTTTGTTGCAAAGGAGGGTAAAGTGTGTCATTTGAGGAAGGTCCTCTACGGCCTCAAATAATCACCCTGTGCGTGGTTTGGTCGATTTACACATATTACTCAGTTTGGCATGTGTCAATCAAAAAAGGAGCATTTGGTAATTCTACCGACATATATCAGCTGGAAGGATACTACTTGGTGTCTATGTTAACGACATTGTAATCACGGGGGACGACAGCCTAAAGAAGTTTCTGAGAATAATTTCAGACTAAGGATATTGGATCATTAAACTACTTCTTGGACATTGAAATCACACGGAATAAGTGGAACATTGTCATGTCTCAGAGGAAGTATGTGCTGGACATACTAAATGATGCAGAGATGATGCAAGCCAAGGGAGCAACCTCGTCCATGGATCGAGGGGCAAAGTTACTTCCAGATGGGGGGTCATGATGACCAATCCAGATCAATATCGTCGAGTGGTTGGAAAACTCGACTACTTGACAGTCATTATTCGACCGGACATTTCCTTCGCTGTAAGTGTCGCAAGTAGATTTATGGCTTCTCCAAGAGTTTCACACTGGCAGGCAATTCTTAGAATTCTATGCTATCTAGTACAGAATCCAGGAAAAGAAATTCGAATGGAGAATTATGAACATACTAGTGTTGAATGCTTTACTGATGCTGACTGGGGTGCAAGTCTGACAAATAGATGGTTTACATCTGGCTCGATATTTAGTGGAGGAAACTTGGTATCGTGGAAGAGCAAGAAGCAGAGTGTAATAGCACGATCAAGTTCCGAAGCAGAATATCGAGCCATTGCTCATGGCACAGTTGAGGTATTATATCTTAAGCATCTTCTACAAGAACTGAAAGAGGAAGCATGATCTAAAGCAGCAGATATGTGGTGTGATAACCAGTCTGCTATCCATATTGCTACTAATCATGTATTTCATGAAAGAACAAAACACATTGAAATCGACATCCATTTTGTCCGTGATGAGTATACAAAGGAGATGATAAAGTTTCACCATGTGAGGACCGGTGATCAGATAGCTAATATATTCACAAAACCACTTTTGGGTCCTCAGGTTAAATTTCTGTGTAACAAGTTGCACATGATTGACATCTATGCTGCAGCTTGAGGGAGAGTATTAAGTATTAAGTAGTATTAGGCTTTAGCCCCACATTGGTTAGAATAATAGTGAGATGGGTTAGCCTCTCCTATATATATGTAACTCTCTTCAATAAAATTATTCCCATTATTCTATTCTACAGGTCTCATTAGGGTGAGTTTATTTGCATCATTAATTAGCTTGAGGAAAAAGAATCCATGATAGAGAGAGACACTCCAACATGGAATTCTAGCTCTTGGCCCACTTCAAAGGCTTCACAAGCTTTTTTTTCTTTCGTGGGCCGGGCTTGCGGATTGGGCTCATTAGAGTGGATTTATTTGCATAATTAATTAGCTTGAGAAAAGAGCATCTGTGATTTCCACTTTACATATTTCCTAAAAATTAGGTCACACGAATCCAACATGGTCTTTAGTGGCAAGTATGTAGAAAGGTTGAAAGAACATGAACAAGGAACACTTTTCTGATACATCTGATATTTATACAAATTTTGAGTATTGTAACTAAGATTACCGTAAAATATCAAAACATACAAACCAGCGCAATTTTGCACAGTTATTGCTTCTTCTTTTTGTAGCTACCCTTATCGTTAGCATCCATCAATATTGTTCTATCTATGAAGTGTTTAAGAAAATTTAGCTTATACAGGAGCTATGGTTTTTTAAGAAGAGATCACAACAAAAGAGACAAAAAGGAAAAACATCACCTAAAAATCTTTGAGAATCAATTTTGATTTAGAACAATACAAGAAACTATTATTTATATGCATTGTTGATTTTTATTCATCTATTATGTGTGTTGGATCCCAAACCATGTTCGACCAAAACAAATGTCTATATCTTCACGATTTTTTTTCACAAGGGTAGTCTGGTAGTCATGCAAAAAAGAAACATTTTTAATGGTATACATGCAATTATAAAATGGCGGTATACATACAAAACTTAATAATTTAGAGGGCCTACATGCAAAAATTCTTCCTACTATAATCAGGGTGGATTGGGTCAGATTTGTGGGAGTGGGGTGGGTGGGGGGAGGATGCTGGGGTTAGAGTTATGGACCAAGATATGGCCCAGTAAAGTATATGCGCAATAGCACGGCTATTCTCTAGTACATTCGTAAAACTCACAATCCATTTTTTTCTCTTAGCACAATCCATACACACACGCGTGCGCACGACTGGGTGAATGGCGTCCTGACCTGTATACTCACACAATCAGACATGGTGATGCTATTCGGGCGGTTCCTAGAGACCTAGACATCTCTGCTGACATTTGGGTATGGAAACCGCTTGGGAGAGTTAGTGGCAATGGTCATTTTGAGTTTAAAACCTGCTATAACTTCTTGTGGTTGATGCACCCTAGGCTGGAGAATGTTGATTTTATTTGGCAAAAAGGACATGCTCGCAAGATGCAGCTTTGCATGTATCAACTATTGTTGGGCCGCCTCCTTACTAAGGATAGACTGGCTTACTGTGGAGTTCAGCTCACCACTCAACATTGTGTGTTGTGTAATTGAAGCAACGAGTCAATACGACATTTATTCTTTAAATGTCCGCTGAGTTGGTTCCTTTGGCATGAACAGTGTTGCAAGACATTGGGGGGATGCGGAGATACAACGGACATTGGAGAAATTATTATGGGGATTTGAGCCAGGAGAAGTAGAGGGAAGTTATGGTTTAAGGAGGCACGACTCCGTCTTGCAGCGATTGTGTGGCATGTGTGGAGAGAGCGAAACATGCGCATCTTTGAAGGTCTCACTACCTACCTTTTGAGAATTTGACATAATATTGACTTTGATATAGCTGTTATTGTAGAAGCATGGAATTTCAGACGCATCTACAGGCCAGAATTCCTATGCGCTTAACACAACATGCGTCAGGGAGCTCAAACGAAGTACTTGGCACAGCAAAAGACAGCAAAAATATAGACATCAGAAGAAGATTTTTATTTCATATAAAAGTCTATTACATGTCTAAAAGAAAGGCTTTACAAAGGAGAACTTCTACAAAAAGAAAGATCCTAAGACTACAGCCAGGCGCAGCAAACTGTCATGCGCCCCATGCCAGGCGCATCATCAGTCAGGCGCGTCTCTTCAGCGTCTCAGTCAGGCGCGTCTCTTCAGCGTCTCAGTTATGCGCATCATGAAGTCTCAGCATATGCGCTCCACTTCGATCAGATCAAGTGTTTCGGCTAAAGAAGCAGCTTTGAGCATAACAAGAGCGGGCGATCAACCCCACTCTAGCAGGAGGAAGAGCTCTCCAAAGCCCAAGGAAGAGGAGAGCACCGCAATTCCGATCTGCGGCTCTTCCAGCATAACAAAGACGGGACTCTAACGTCCCGATCTTTGGATGCAACAGGCACCTTCGGCCTGCGTCGGGACCCTGTGATCCCGACTTTTGGATGTAACAGTCACCTTCACGAGTGCATACGAAGACGACTCGACGCATCTTCACCCTGGGGAGCGTCTTGGCAACAGAATGTACTCGGACAAAGAAGTTCATCTTCGTCGAGAAGTCAAGGAAGAGACAACAAAACTCTCTCAAATTGTTGCTATTTATAGGCCAGGACAAATCAAACCCATGCGCCAAGTGGCAACCTTCCCGAAGTTAGTGCAATGAACTTGCATTTATGATGATGAATTTGCCTCTTCGAATTCAGCCAAGTCAAAACGGCTATTTAAAGCACTCGAAGAACTCAACAGTCGGACCAATGAAGATGCATCATGCAAACAGATGCGCCGGTCAGACCGCGCATCATACAGACGCACCCATCAGCACCAAGCGCCTCATAAGGATGCGCCCCACGCGTCCCCATGCGCCTAGTGGAACGCAGATCAATACGTCCACTCAAAGGCCCATCATCCGTCAAAGAACATTAAATGCTGAAGTCTGACACGACAGCAGCCATGCCTCGATGACAGAGCAGCAACAGCTTTTACGGAAAACGAAGCGCCGCTGACGTCAACGTCATCATTACTCTCCTCTGGCGGTTACAAGTCACGTGGCCGATCGACCATTCGCATGCGCCTCTGCAGTCATGCGCCCGAAGACTCGCATGCGCCTCAAAAGCCGTACGCCCAAACCGGTTCGTGACTCCTGAAGGTTACAAGCCAAAGCCTTCTCATGCGCCCAATCCCAGGCGCATCCTATCAGATCACTCTCCACCAAATCCGAGATCTTTGAGCTACGGACATGCACCACGTGTCCTTTGACTCAGTTCAGCCTATGAAGGGGTGCTAACCACCCAAGATCTCAGCAACCGAAAGATCCTCTCCACTGCTACGTGCCAGCCCACAAATGCAGCATGAAGGATTCAACCCACAAGTCATGGTGCATAATCCATGCGCCACCCGCAGCTCCAGCCACGTGGCGTTCCCACGTACAGGCGCATCCTACATATGCGCGCATGAGCAGCCCAACCTGCTTATAAATAGAGGGATCATTTTCTTCTTCCACACACACAGACAGATACAGAGACGCACAGTCAAAGACAGACGTAACCAGAGCATCAGAGTTATCACCCACAGAGATCGGAAGAGAACTCAACGTCTTCTTCCCCTCCGCAAGCTCCGGCATCCAGAGCAACCCAGACCTTCAGAGAACCGAAAACCGTCGTCAGATCGTCAACGGAGTCAACGCATTACCACTTGCTCCATCGACACAGGACCCAGATAAACAAAAGTGTACTCCTAGGACTACATCTAAGTCCTACATTGTAACACTGTTCTGTTTGTAATTGAAATTGCAATCAAAGATTTTAATGGCAAACAGTTGTGACACCTCCTCTGGGGGTTTAACAAATGTATATTTTGTAATCTGTTTTGTATTTTGTAAGGGCTAGTTTGGTTCCCATTTGAAATGCAAAACACGCCATTGTCAAATGGTGCTCTTGCGAGCATTTGGTGCTTCCCGTTTTCTGCCATTTTGTATGGTGAAAACAGCAAACATTGAGAACCAAACAAATTTCATTTGCCATTTTGGCCGGGGTGCTGGCAGAAACGGCAAATGCTCCTTCAAAACGGGAACCAAACTAACCCTAAAGCAAATAGAAAAGAACATTATAGAGAAGGTTCCTACCATAAATACAAAGGCCGAGGACAATCTTTGATTAGTATAAGATGCAAAAAGCCATCAGCAAGGTGTGCATCAGCCACTAAACCATCTGGGGCTCTTTCATTGCGACATGAAATGACTGCTGCACCAACACTAAGGAAATGCCCTTTAGATCTCAGCCAACTTGCATCCTGTGTATCAGGTATGGGATTAGTGATGCTTGTATCTGCGAGCTCTTTAGACTTTGCAGTCCCTTGACAGATATCACAGTTCATGCGGCAAATCACTTTGTTTGAATTTTTCCGAGAAACAAGTGATGGCCATTTCCTGATCTCACTGTTATTTGTTGTGGTCACTGGATCAGCCGTTTTATCTTCGAGATAAGCTATTTCTGCTTCATATGACCTACATGAAAATAAAACAATGATGGCCAAAGGGGAAATTGTAACTAGACATTTTACTTAACCAAGGTTCCATAATGCACATAACTTAGAAAAGAACCTGTGTTCCAGAAACACCTTTGTTCCTGCATAATCATAACGTTTAGGACCCATCCATCGATATTTTTCACTTTCCTTGATAACATCTCCATAGAAACCATACCTATTTATACACAGGGCAGGAACAAGTTACTATTAACATATAAAAGATACAGATCATTGCATCAGTTAATCACAACGTCACCAAGCAGTCAATCACAATATCAACAAATAGCTCTGAATTTCTTATTTCCTCTTAGATTGTCAGAGCAACTACTTGGTGCTGATCCATGAAATATAAGGTAGGATTAGTTCCATTTATAAATTATGAAAATTTACGAAGAAACATATCTACAGCTTTCAATTAGTTTCCCAATAGTGTAAAATAATAAACATCCGCATCCATCCCCTACTTAACATAAAAACTATTGTATATTAGCAATATTCAAATGAATATTGATTATTCAACATATTAATACATGAAGATACTTTTCAGATATCATAAAAGTTATGGGTAATCTATATTTACTTTGAAGAGAAATGCATGTAAGCTAGTGAATAAAACTAACATAACAAATTCCAAAATATGACAACACAATAGTGTCAGCTACCTAGAGAGTGTCAGCCACCTAGGGCTGTCAATGGTGACCGATAAATGGATCCAATTATTTTAGAAATATAGGGTTTTGGATTTGAAAAGTAAACCCGAGTCCCTGACATTCTTAAAGTTTATGATTTGGATATGGCCTCATCTGAGCCCAGTAAGAATTACAAAACCAAGTTTATCACATACATCTTATAGTAACTCAATGCTTTATCAAATTTTAGATAAAAGAAGAGAATCACTAATGTTTCATAATTATCATGTGTGAAAACAATCTTGATTGCTGTTGAAGTAGAAATCATGCATACGATATTAAATTTAAGTCAGTATATTAAACAACAGCATCAGGAGAGTTGTTATAATCAGTAGACACAACCACATATGGAGAGTTACCATCATGTGTAGAAACAGCAGGATCCTTTATGGCCTAAATCCATGCATGTTTTATTCAGTCTAGTCCTAGCATCTCTTCAACTCAGCCTAGCAAGTCCTAACTGGTGCCCCTTGAACATGGCCAAAGCATCTCAAATGATTTTATCAGCATCAGTGTAGTCTACATCTAACTTCTTAGAGCATCAATAGTAAGGTTTATTACAATTTCTAGATTCTAGATTAAGAATGTAGGAAGCAATTTTGTAGAATAGTAAGGCTCAATTAGAGCCCCATGATGGTTCCGTCCTAGCCACAGCCACAAGAGCTGTAGTCTGGGTCTCAGAATTTCTACATTTAGAATGTACGAACTCATTTTGTAGAATGCTAAGGCTCAATTTAGAGCCCCAATTTCTAGATTCTAGATTTTATGTTATTTTTTAAAAAAGGAAGGACCGGACTTGGGTCTATATCCACTCATCTCATTTGGGCCTCAAGATTTATTTGTTTAAATTCTCCTACAAACCCAACCCATTCTACATTTATTTTTTTCATTCCAAAATTGGACCTCAAGATGCATTCTTGAGCTCCATCTACTATTGATGCTCTTAGTAATAAGCCCAATTCTTCTCATATCTTCAATTATATTGTCACTAACCCACATTCTAAATCAGTAGTTTTCTGGGCATGTTCTTCTCCATTACCTAATATCATGACCCATATGACATGGCTAGTCTTATAATCATAACATGCAAATTCTTTTCAATTACAAGGGTACACAGTCACATGAACATCTCTGTATGTGTTCCTCCATTTAACTAACATGTTTTACTCCTATTAACATTTTTGCTATCATAATAAATTTGTGAGTAACAAAAGTGTCAATCTTATGTATTTCTTGGCCAGCCATGTGAATAATGCCCTTTTCTTCCTTGAAATTTTCATACTCATTTCTATATTCCGGAGCCCAAATCCTTTACTCGTCAAACGTACTCTTGCTAAATTCAATCAAACAAATAAACTCTTATTTGTCTCATCAATTAACACAATATCATCAGCAAATAGCATGAGACATAGAACCACGACCCTGACCCCGATGTGCCAAATTAGCTTATCCAGAACTATGTGAAAAGGTAGAACTAAAGATAACTCCTGTAAACTTGCAGTAACTCATGTATAGACATTTGAAAACAATTAACAAGTACTAGAATTGGCTTCTTTCCTAAAACCTACTACATAATCTCTCTAGAACCCTACCACCTTTTCCTAAAACCTAGTGCATAATCTCCTTTGTTCTCTAAATTGATAAAATTCATATGTAGATCAACATGTGCATAATCTCCAATCCATAACAAATATCACATGTTTCACATGGACACCCCTGCAACATAGATTTTCTGCTAGTGTAACCTAGGTCCTCATAAAACTAATGACATGTGGTGTTTATTTTGCGGATCAGTGGATGTTTGATCTGTTCAAAATTGCTTTCTATCAATCTCATAAATGCTACTACTTACAACTACCCACATGGCAGATTAGGATAGAAATAAAGCACGGTTCACAATATCGGTATCGGAATCAGTTTTGGGTTCTTATGAATATCGATATCGGTGGTTTAGGCAGTTTCGGAGGTTTCTGATCTGAGTTTCAGAGTTCTTCGTTTACTAAGTCAAAATTAGTAACTAAAAAAGTATTTCATATATTTATGCATAATTTTATGTATATTTGTTATTTTGTGTTAGCTTTGAATGTAATAATATTAGGACTAATGGATGTTGTGAATCAATAAATATACAACTTCAACAAGTTGAATTATTGCAGTGTGTTAATAAAGAATCTTCTCGGAATGTAGATCTTTGCAACGCCAAATCATTGCGTTACACTGTTTTCCCATCTCTTTCTCTCTCTTTCTCATAATATTGACCGGGGAGTCCCAATGTCGATACTGGCCGGTATCTGTAGCGGTCAGTATTGGATCACGATTGGTCAAAAATGATATATATATATAGGACGATACTGTGAACCTTGAAATAAAAACAGGACATGAAAGAAAGAAACAGATCATATGTTGGTAAAACTTGAAAATACTCGTTCAAATCTGATGAAGGCTGTTGCACAAGACCAAGACAAAAATGAATGTAAAAATCTATGTTGCACAGACATGACAAGGATACGACACGGCACCTATCTTGGTGTGCCTCAGTGTATTTTGGAGTGTCCGACACGAGACGGCCACATTTTTTTGAGTGCCCGTGGTTCCTAGCTAAAAAAGAAAAAAGGATATAGAAATGAGAGAATAAAGCATAGGATACAAAATTATAAGGAAAAAAACAGAAAAAGAGGAAAGAGTAATTATGATCAATTTCTAATTTTCTAATAAAAATTTACTTTACTTTCAGAAACTATACAGCTAATTTATATTCCACATCAATTAGGGAGAAAGGGGGTGGGGGTGTTGGATGGCCTAAAGATGCTAAGGCTATTAATACAGTAATCTCACAAACCACACTCGACATTTCTGAAACTTCTGATGTACCCGTATGCAATAACCACGTAACATTCTTCTAAAGAATAACACCTTAGATCAGCCTCCACTAAAATCCATTCTCAATCTTGAAGAATAAATTGCAGACACAATAAAAGTTGTTAGCACCTTCTACCATTCCACATTAAAAGGGTATCTTAGTGACATGAGGCCCCCGCTTATGCAGGGTGGTCAACATGTATGCAGACTAACCCCCATATATACGTAGAGGTTGTTTGCACACCTCGAACCACATCCTCCAGGATACAAGCAACAAGCCTTACCATCGCGCCAAACAACACCCTCTTTCTACTATTCCACGTTGTTTAACATTAAAAATTTGACATAAGTATAATACAAATTTATATATACACAAGCTAATATATATATCAGACGCGTATATAAAATAGGGTACCCTGCAAAAGAAGCTGCATAGCGTACAGATGGTAAATCCATGGACGATGGACTAGTTTTCCATCTCACCACTTGAGCGATATCCAAAGACACCTTTTTACCAAGGATAATATGCAGAGCAGATGTTACAGGATCCCGCACACCAGTTGTACTGAAGAGGAAAAAAAATTATATTGTTAATCATAACAGAATAGTATGCTTCTTTTTTGAACTTGTAAGTAAGATCATAAAATATTTGCAAATGCGGACAAAGTGGTCATGTTAGGAAATGCAAGGACAATATATGAAAGGAACAAATGTCGCTTGTTAAATTTACTTTTACAAACTATTTCAGAGCTGGAAACATACCCACCAGATAATTAACACACCACAAGCAGGAAGATGAAGAAAATATTTTTTTCTTGAAGTTGATGACTGCAACATAATGACATACCTGATGACAATGGCATCAGTTGACCCAGCAGGAATTATTCCAAGCCTAAACCAATCATTCGGGAAGGAAAATGAAATACCTTTACCTTTATCTGCATCAGTATAATATATTATATTAATATCAAAATTACAAAAGTATAATCAACAATATAGCAAAAAGAAATATATTCATTGTTGTCAATTACCTAGATTTACTTTAGTACGTAGAATGAACTAACCTGTGTCCTCTGATCTGTGTTCAATTTCTGTTGTTCAAAACAAACAAACCAAACAACATATTAGGCACCTGACTTTTCACAAGGGTATCAAATATACTACTGATATGCACAGTAAACAACTTTGTGATACATACTGACTACTGGGAAGTCAAGTCGACTTGATTCGGAGGTTGATAAAAGAGGTTCATGGTCATCACTTTTAGGTAAATGCTCTGAAAGTATCCCACTTATATTAATGGAATCCCTACCATTACTGCTGCAGCTGTTTCTACACTGTCGATGTTCATCATTGTTTCCAGCAGAATTATGCTCTGGTGGAGCTGGTGGATAGGGAAAGTTATGCCTCAAAGGCAGAAGCCCGTTCAAAACTTCATTGAAGAGACCATCGCCCCCCTAAGATAACAAAATATTAGAATATCCACAAAAAAATAAAAATATATAACTAAAAAATAAATCGAATAAAACCAATTGAATGTTAAAGATAAACATAAACTGATACCGGTTCCTCATCTACCAAATTAACTATTAAATAGCAATCACATTAAGCAAACAATCACATAACCTTAAATCTTGTCAATTTTGGGTCCCTAAATTATTTATTTAGTTAGAGGTACCTCAAATTATATGTTTATCATATTAGTTATAAGGACATTGTTTGCCTCCATCAAGATTAAGTTAAGACGTGGGGTAAGGGTAGAAGACTAAAATACCCTAGCGCAAGCTAAAAGAAGATGACGTCCCTTTAGATGCCCATGATAAATGTTATCTTCTCCCAAAATCCTTTTCCTCCAACCTAGCTTGACATTTTTAGAAACTTCTTTGGCAGTAGATGGATTGGAACAAAGAGGGGGTGGGGAGAGTGGTGTTTTTGGTAGGAGGTGGCAGGTTGAGAAGTGGGATGAAGAAGATAGGTTTATGGTGGAGGTTGTTGAAAAGTGGGTTTAGGAGGAGAAAGGTTGAGGAAAGGGTGGCTTAAGAAAAGGGTTTCATGTGGAAGGTAAGTTCAGTTCAAATAACTAGGAATTCAATCAGGGACAAAAAATTAGGAATACAAACATCAGCAGAGGAATAAGCCGTGATGTTGGTGCCTTTAAACAAGTGTCCTTATAGTTAATGGACCATATATTTGGAGGACCTCTAAGAAAATATCAAAGTTTACTTTACGGATGTAAGTCAAAATCAAGAAGATTTGCAAAACTTATATCTAGAAAATAATTTATTTACGACATTCATTATAAAAGCCAAACAGTTCAACTACACGTCAAATATAATTACTAGCTCCGAATTTAAGTGGCAGGTGCATCCACATACCATATCATAATATAGACCAAGAGACCCCTATTTAAAACGTCAAATTAACTACGTAATCTTAAAATGACAATGAAACCAAAAACTATGAGAAACTGATAGTATTTGGTAAAATCTTGTGTACATGACTTAGTACTTGTGATTGTATAATATGTAAAAATATGTACCTGACACATTTATCCAAGCATCAGAATATACAAGTACATATGTCTTGTTTTCTTAGTGATTTTGGGATATGAAATAACATGAATCTGACCCGTATATCCAGAGCATCAGAGTATACACATTTGTCGTGTCCACTGAATAATTCTTGCTTCATAGGTATCAGATATTATTGACGTTTCTTGCATTGGAGGGAATGGCTGCTAGATGGAGCTAGAAGAATTTGAATGTGTAGCTAATACAGAAAAAAAAAATGAAGGCAATTGATGCTGGAGGCAATAAAAAAAATGATACTTAGGAGGAAAGCATCTCATATAAGAACTTTGTTATGCTTTAGACCATGTAATAGTAAAAGATGTAGTGTCTAGAGAAATATGCAGGGAGGAATTTATCTTCTATTGTTTGCCGCTAACAAGAGGCTGAAGACATGAGTCCCAAAGATGGACTATGGTGATGTATTTTAATTTCAATGACACTCTGCTTTAATATTTTACCTTCCCCACATGTACATTACTTTGCACACAGAAGAGATCTTTATAAGAAATTAAGGAAAAAAACTGGCATCCGATATTTTTCATAGAATGTAATGTACTGACTTACCACAGTAACAATGCCATCTAAAGAACAAAGTTCCTCATTCGTCAATGTTTTTATCAAATCATATGCATGCCCTGCCCTCGTTGTCACATTTACCTGAAAAGGATGGAGAAACTAGATTACTAGAAAGATTCTGATACATGAACTTTGTCAAGACTGCTTTAGTAATTCAAAACCCAATAACTGTCAAACCACACTCACTGTTGTTTTCACTTTTGCACGGGCAAATAGAGGAGTAACAGTTTCCCAAATTTTCAGACCATTCCCTTTCCCACATAGAGGATGAACAAAAATCTGTAGACATAATAGTGAAGTTAGGACGTAAATGTCCAGGTTGTCTGAATCATAAGAAACTAAAACAAATATAACAAATATTCAGTATACCAATAGATTCTTTGGTCTTCCCACTTCCTTCTTAATACAATTGTGTAACCGTTCAACCCATGTTTGGCATGTCTGTAAATCTCTGTGTCCAAAGGTGTAAGCGCAGAGAACCCAAGGAGAATTGCATGTTTTCTTCCTGCGTAATCCATGCACCACAAACCTGTACATCTGCACCAGCAAACAAACTTGATCTCAGAAACGGTTGCCCTTCAAAAGGCATTGATGAAGTAACTTAAAATAGTATAATTGGGTTGCCTTAAGTAACAAGCCTTATTCCTCGCTACTTGAGGATCAACTTTAATCAAAAGATGTGACATGAAACAAAGTTATTTACACAAAATCATGCAACCTCAGAGTTGTTGATTGAATGGAACAGTCCAGCATCCCAAACCACATCATGGATAAAACCCCAACCAATAAACTCAACAGCATAAACTTCTGCAAATTTGATTTCGGACTCCAGAGAAGGCATCTTGCGCAAGCAAAAAGATGCATTAGATTCCTGTTAATACACAAAAAGTGAATATGATAAGATAGACATGATAACCTACAAGTTCAAAAACAGAATGTTAATGATGCCTTCACAGGCTAAGAAATGATAAAAGAAAAGGAACATGGGCAAAAGAAGTTAAAGAAACTAAATTTTCTTTGAAGGCCACAAAGCTGTTCTCTATCCCCATAATTTACTCCCACCTATATCAGAAAATTAGAATTCAAATTTTTGACTAATTTTAGCTAAGAGACATGTAAAACTCTTGGCATGATATATCTGATGAATAACAACTTTTTAGAACTGTTCTTGCATAAATTGGGAGTCAAGATTCCAAATAGTGTTCATGACGGATAGTGGATGTCGGGCTACATATATATGTGTGTGTGTGCACGCACACCAATGACCCCTAGCCTAGTGGTAGTGGTGAGGTATGCGGCCCGAGTGGTCAAGAGATGGGGGCGTTCGACAAAATTACCATTTCCATATATATATATATATATATATATATATATATATATATCACCGGAGTTACAACGACAATGTGGAGTCTGGAGGAGATGATGGGGGCGTTCGACAAAATTACCATTTCCATATATATATATATATATATATATATATATATATATATATATATTTTTGGAAAAAGGGTAAATTTTATTCCACTATCAGCGCAATAAGGTTACAGCATAGAGATACAATCCCAACTCAGGGGGACATTACTAGTACATCCGACTCAATGTTATGAAGGATGCCCACCGGTGGGGTGGTCAGTCCCTCATAAATGCGCCGGTTCCTCTCCCTCCAGACATGCCAAACTGATGTAGCAAGCCTCAATCGTGCACGTCTGGCCCAACTCTGCTCCTGGCCTCTGCAATCTCCAATCCACTTAAGGATTTCTCTGAAGTCACGCTCCCTTCCAACACCTCCCAAGTATCTCCGGCTCTGCTCTGCCCAGATGCTCCACGCCACATGGCACTGAAAGAACATATGCCCTATGGATTCATTCTCTGTCTCACACAAAACACACTTTGGGTCAGGGACTGGGACCCCGAACCGAAGCAGTCTGTCCCTAGTAAGCATCCGGCCCAGCACCAGTTTATATGCAGACAGTTGCATCTTCCTGGCTAGGCCCTTCCCCCAGATAAAGTCGTACTCCTCGATCTTATCGAAGTGGGGACGAACAAGATCGTAGCAGCTGCTAAATCGGAACTCCCCAGCACCCTCCGTGGAGCCGGGAGGGGCCCAAACCCAGACGTCAGTCAGTATAGCAGGAGTAATCTGGACCTGCCTGATCTCCCCTCCTAACTGAGCAGTGAAACGATACTCCTCTGGCCTCCAGACCCCACCTCTGATGATGTGCCTACAAGTCAGACCTCTGTACGCCACACCGTCCGTCTGGGGACCCAGAATCTCCAGAAGGGACTGACCTGCAATCCACGGATCAAGCCATAGGTCCGTCTCCCCTCCCTCCCTCATCTTCCTCCGAATAGCCTTCCGAAGAACAGGTCGGTTCCTCAGGATATGCTTGAAAGCCACAGAGAAATTGTTGTCAATTTCACATACCCAGAAGTTCCTTCCCCGAAGATACCGACTATACATCCAAGCCGACCAAAGAGAACCGCCCTGAAGGAACCTCCACGCCAGCTTGATCCCCGCCGCCTCCCTGACAGAGACAAGAGAACGCAGACCCACACCTCCCTCCTTCCTAGGTCGACAGAGTTGCTCCCAAGAGATGGCATGAATCCCCCCATGCCATATGAACTTGGCACAAATGTCCTCAATCTTTCTAATAGTAGCCAAAGGTACCATAATAGATTGGAGCCAGAATAAAGCAATAGCAGATATAACCGATCGAACCAGCTCAATACGCCCTCCAAAAGATAGGCCAGCCGCCTGCCAGCCCTCTACCCTCCTCTGCGCAAAATCCACCAGACTCTGGCAATCTCGGTCCTTCGCGTAGTTGACAGATAGGGGCACCCCCAGATATTTCACCGGGAGATCTCCCTTTTCCACCCCAAGCTCCAGGGCCCGTTCCTCCTTCAAAGTGCAAGAGTTGTTGAAGTAAACTTTGCTCTTGTCCATGTTCAACCGAAGACCCGATAACTGTCCGAACTCCTCCATCACCCCCGCAAGCTCCCTCATCCCTCGCATAGAAGGCCTCATCAATACCAATAGATCATCCGCTTATATGAGATGTGAGATCACTGGTGAGACCCTGCTGTATATCGGTACAATCCTCTCCCGATGTACCGCGATGTCCATCAAACAGGTAAAATACTCCATCACAAGGGTGAATAGGTAGGGGGAAAGCGGGTCCCCCTGACGAAGCCCCCGGCTGCTGCCGAAGAACCCGTATGGTATACCCTGAATGAGAACCGAGAATGTAGGGGAGGTGATGCACTCCCTGACTCTGTCCACCCATGTCTCGGAGAAGCCCATCGCACCCATCAAATGACAGAGGAAGTCCCTGTTGACGGTGTCGTAGGCTTTCCTCAGGTCGAGCTTCACACACGCCTTCATCCCTCCTGGCTTGTGGAACTCCCGAATCATCTCATGAGTCAGCAAGCTATGCTCAGCAATAGACCGCCCCTTGATGAATGCCGCCTGATTCCAAGAAACCAGACCCTGCATAGCGTCCTCCATCCTCCTGCACATAAGGTGAGTAATTATTTTGTACAAATAATTACAGCAAGCAATCGGTCGGAAGTCAGCAAAGGAAGTCACCCCCTCCTTCTTGGGCACCAGCGTCAGGAAGGTGTGGTTCAGCTCCTTCAGGAGCTTGCCCGTCTCAAAGAACTCCTGTATAGCCTCTAGAACCTGGACCTTGAGGGCACCCCAATATCGCTTGTAGAAGCCGCTAGAGAAACCGTCCGGCCCAGGGAACTTGGAAGCATCAGCCTGCATCACAATCGCCTCCACCTCCGCCATCCGGATAGGAGCCATAAGAAGACTGTTGCCATACTCAGTAATCAACGTCTTCGTAGTCAGCTGCGGGAATACAGTGGGATAATCCGTCTGACGATAAAGCTCAGAGTAGAACCGGACAGCCTCCTCCTGGATAGCAACCTGATCGGTCACAAGACGCCCATCCCTGTCTAGAAGTCTCTGGATGCAGTTCCGGTGCTGGCGAGCCCGAATGACATCATAGAAGAATTTGGTGCAACGGTCCCCATCCTTGAGCCAGGAGCATTTGGCCCGTTGGGCCGCACTAATCTCCTGCTGGAGTCGCAAGGTGTTGACCTCTGCAGCCATCTTCTTCTCTCTAGCCGCCATCTCTCCACTCATCATGTCTTCCTGAAGGTCTGACTGCAGGTCTCTCAGCTCCGCCTCCTTCTCCTGTAAGGAGGTCCGGGGGAGAGCCCTCACCCAGTCTCTGATGGCGCGTTTGGTCTTCTTCAGCCTGTGAACCATACAGAACTGAGCTGTGCCGACCACATCCTGACAAAGCCCCCGCCACAGTCTCCTCATAGCCAGACGATAGGAACCAACTGTTGTCATACCTGAACGGACGGGCTCTCCATCTGGGTCTCTCCACGAAGCGCACCAGGATCGGCGAATGGTCACTGGTCCCCGCAGGAAGCCCCTCAGCCACAGCAGAGGGGAATAGGCGGAACCAGTCACTGTTTCCCAAAGCACGATCCAGCTGGCATGCCACCCTGTTAACCACCGCCTTGTTGTGCCACGTCCATATGTGCCCCACCCTCTCCAGATCCCTGAGCCCGGACTGGAGAAGACAGGACTGAAAGTCTGATAGAATCTGGTCCGGGACCGGCCGCCCCCCCAGCTTCTCCCCCCTGTATAGCGTGGCATTGAAGTCTCCCATAATTAGCAGGGGGAGATGACGATGCACCGCCAACATACTCAGCCTAATGATGTCCTGCCACAAGGCATCCCGCAGCCTCCTGTCATTGTGCCCATATACAGCACCAAGTAAGAATCGGAACCCACCCTTGTTGGCGAAGGAGATAGCCACCAGCTGGTTAGTCATGAAGACCTCTTCCCCCTCCCAACTAGCTCCGTTCCATCTAACCCAGATTCTCGCCATATCACAGAGACCAAGGTTGTGGAGCTGGACCCAGTCCGTAGGAGTTCTACGAGACAGGATTTTCGCCCCCCTGATCTTAGTCTCTAGTAAGATCGAGATTTCACACTTCTCCTTCCTCAGCACCTCACTTATCTCCCTCCATCTCCCCAGAGAACAGCCCCCCCCCGGATATATATATATATATATATATATATATATATATATATATATATATGTCACGGAGTTACGACGACAATGTGGAGCCTGGAGGAGATGCCACACAAGGCTCCCACTTATGCAGAGGTCAGTGGTAGGTGGGGAGGATCAAGATGTATGTAGAGTTACCCTATATATATGTATATATACACCAGACGATTTCCCATTATCTTTGTGTTACATCAAGGATCAGTACTTAAGACTTTACCTACATGTGCTAGTTATGGATAAAATTACTAGGCATATTGAAGCTGAAATTCCATGGAGTATGTGGTATGTTGATGATAGTGTACTAGAAGGATTAGACTATAAAGTATAATGTGGAGGGGAACACATCTACATTAGTAGGAATCCAAGGATTTTATAGGACAAAAATATAGTACATCAAATGTAACTTCAATAAAAGATAAAAAAAAAAACAATGAGGAAGGAGTACACGTTAATGGACCAGATATACCTAAGAGCAATAGTTTTTGGTATTTAGGCTCAATCATTCATCACAATCGGGCGATTGAGAAGAAAGTTGTACACAATTAAAATAAGATGATTGAAATAAAAAAGTGCTCACGGGTGGTTTTTTTTATCTCAAGATACCATTGAAGTTGTAAGAAAAAAATTATAAGAGCAAACATACTTTATGGCTCAGAATGTTTGGCAATTAAAAACAACATTTCTAGAAGATGAGAGTAGCTGAAATGAGAGCTGATATGGATAAGTAATATATTCAAAGATAGAATAAAAAAATAAGTGTATTCGTAGACAGTTGAAGTCTGAACATGTTCAACTTAGACCAACGACCAACAAATGCACCTCTTAGGAAAGAGAGAAATTAGTCAAAGGAGTTGTTGTAACTAGGAGAATGCCTAAACGGACTTAGATTAAGGCTGTAACAGAAGATATGGCTTTTGTTAATGTTACAAAGGACATAGCCCTTCACATAGCTGCCAGGAAGAAAAGAACTCAAACAGTGTGTGTGTTTGTGTGACTAGACAAGATATATCAAATCCATTACAATATAACAAGTTGAAGAAAACATTGGATTTGACTAGACAAGTATGACAATGCAACCAAAAAAAATGTCTAATATGGAGATTAGTGAAAATAACCTCCAATTTACTAGAATACCAAAACAAGAAAGAAAAGAGGAAAACACCACAAACTGGTGGTAAAGGAGACACTGAAGGAGAGGAAGAACAAACAATAAGAATAATGAGAAGTGTGATTTAGGATTGTGAATTGGTTTCCATCTGATTGGTGACACTGGAAAATGCCTTTGGTGCCCATGGTGAAGTGAAGCTCCCACAGATGGTCCGTTCATCGTTGATGACGAGATTAGGCTCTAGCAGATGGTTGGATTGGGTCACAGTCGATACGAAGGTAGGATTATGAGTGCAAAAGACCCAAATAACAAGAGCTTGATAATATAGATTTGGTATTCATTAGGTATAATCTTGTTAGATTTATCAGGTACCCTTGATAGCACACAGCATGAACTTGCATCCTACCTTTACCTCCTCATAACTCGAATTTTGCACATATACATAATGAAAAAACTAATTGAACAAGCCCAAAGTTTAAGATGAAAAGACAAAGAAATAAAAATAAGCCTTAAGATCAATTCTTCTCAAACACTTACCTGCAATTGTATCACCCATGTTACATATTTCCAATATCAAAAGGAGAACTTAAAGAAATTAATGCACTGTTGAAGGATGTTGAAATTTGATCCTATGCCTAACAATGACTAAGACTTGGATCATAATCTTGCCAAATTTTTGATACAAAAGGACATCAAAAGTTAACCAACAATAGCACCATCCTTTCATGACCCTGATAAAATGATAATGATGTAAAGACTTTGGAAGAAGAGAAGGGGTGAATAACATCTTCATCAAGCTCTTTCTTATGAAAAGAATGATAGCAGGTGTCATAAGAAATGGCAAGATCACCAAAAATGTTGTCAGCAGCATCAACTGCGTGGCATCAAATTCCGATGACCATGCAGTACACATCAAAGTGAGTCCGGAGTTGACTAAGAATGGTGGGGACGTCTAGTGGAGATGTTTTGAATCTTGGTTTTCTGAGGCATTTTCCTTCATGATTTCAATAACTGGGGTTGTAAACATTCAGTCGCCAAAACAAAATTACATACATCAATAAGGTCAGTAAGCGCAACAATTTGTTTTTCGTCATCGTTTTCCCTTTCAACCCCCAACACTCCACCCACCTCCACCATCACTCACCTCACCATCTCCCTCTCGCTTTCCCTCCCCTCACTGCCTCCACCTCCCCTTACCATTGTTCCCTTTGTATTCTACTCCATCGTCTCCCACCTTTCCCCACCCTGCACTCACAATGGATAAGTATTAGGGTTTTGCTAAAATTTCTAAGTGGAGAGGATGAAGACAAAGTTGGTAGGAAACTTTCAGGTGCCAAGGGAAACAAATTCATAAAATTACACTTGACAGTCGCAGGAGACTATGAGAGTACTCTACCAGAAGCTTTTAGGGTCCCATGAGAATAATCTAGCAAATGTATAACAGGGTGTGGCAAGAGTAGCTAGGCCATGTGTGCACGGACAACAAATTGGAGGTACACAAATGCAAGTATTAATAACATCTAAATGAAAACCTGCTATAAGTAATAATTGTGAATAATATAAATATGTAAACCTCAACCTCCACCATTACTATAGAGTTTAGGTATAGTGGCAGACAATGGAGACTTTAACATGGTCTCAGAACAACGCAAGTTCAATCTCTCTCGCAGCATATTAAATGAAATTTATAAAAATACACTGCTGCGTAAATCCAGCTCTAAACCGATGAAATAGGTTTGTGACTTGCAAGGTTTCTTGAATAATATAAATGTGTAACCCTCGTTCCTCACCAACACTCTAGAGTTTTGGTTGTCACTGGGACTTTAACAATAACAAGCTTAATAGGTTCCATTGTCTTAACATGTCATCTCATTTAACCACTCAACCTAGAAGAAAAGACTTTGATTGCTATGCCATCAACTATTCTGCCAAACAAAATGGGCTAGCCCCACTGTTCTAAGGCGGTCTAGGCGGCACCTGGCGCCTGCCCGATGCCCTCTAGGTGTCTTCCTAGTCCCCTTCCCCTCCCCCCCCCCCCCCCCCCCCCCCCGCCCCCGCCCGACTATGCATGTTTTGGGGTTTTATAGACTTTTTGTACAATTTTCATTAGGTTTTTTGGATTTTTTTTTGACCCGCCTACATCTAGGCAGCCGCCTAGACGGGCTAGGCGCTAGGCGGCAGGTGTCCGTCCGACTAGCGCCTAGCGCTTTTCACAACCTTGGCTAGCCCTCCGTTTCATCCCGTCAAACATGCACACTCATTCAGGGGCTCAAAAGCGATCTCCGGAACACTTGCCCAGCAAGGAACATTCCGGAAATTCACATTCTGGCAGGATGCCAGTCCCCAAATTGCAACCAAACTTGTGCTATATAATCCTCCCCCATTCTAGTTTTTTTTTCCTCCCACAAACTCATCAATAGGCTAACGTCACATCCAATCCAATTATAAGCCCCATCTACATGATTATTTAATCTTCTCTCTGCCCAAACAGTTCAAGAACCTTCCTTTTTGCCCCCAAAATAACTCAAAGCTCCTCAAAATCTCGTCTTTCTTCATGAAACGCATTTAAGAACCCTCCTTTTTGGCCCAAAACTTCCTCAAAATCTCATCTTTCTTCGTGAAACGCATTTAAGAACCTTCCTTTTTGGCCCAAAAACTCCTCAAGATCTCATCTTTCTTCGTGCAAATTTCAATACCGACAAATATATAGCACACCCATATCAAAAATTACAAACTTGCATCCTATTAGCATCGGGAGAATAAAAACTTACGTCGTTGACGGGCGTCCAGGAGATCCCGTCTGGATCGATGGACAGGTCGACCTCCCGACGCGGTCCAGCAACAGCGTCGAACTGCTGGAGATCGGCACGTCCCTTTCCATTGGGGAGAGAATTTGTGGGTTCCTTTGTTGCTGCGATCCGCACGAGCCAGCTTTCAAGGATTCTCCTCCAGAGAGGGCGCTTCCGAAACGTTTGTACGTTTGTTACTTTTGTTTGACAATCTAATGGCAAAATGGGGACTTTGCAAGTTTTGTCTCTCCTTTTCTTTTCCGTTTCCCCCCCCTATGTTAGCACTATTGTTCATAGGATGCGGCTATCCGCACCCTGTTTACTAAACACACCCCAAAAAATTTATTTTTCTATTCTAACCTCCTCACTTAGCACACCCCCTTCCCCCTCCAGCCTCCACCGGCTCCCTTCATCCTCCTCCCACCGACCGGAACGACGCCGCCGCCGCCGCCACCTCCTCCCCTCCCTCCTCCTCCCTTCTCTCCCTCCTCCCTCCTCCGACGAGGACGAGGCCCCCGCGCGCACCCGCCTCTCCCCTCCTCCCCTCCTCCCTCCTCCTCCTTCCGCCGACCGGAACGCCGCCGCCACCTCCTCCCGCCTCTCCCTCCTCCGGTGAGGACGAGCACCCGCGCGCCTCCGAAAATGTCCTGCTCTCCTGGGGGCCTCGCCCTCGCCGGAGGAGGAGAGGAGGGAGAGGCGGGAGGAGGTAGCGCAGCGGCAGCGTTCCGGTCGGCGGAAGGAGGAGGAGAGGGGGAGGAGGGGAGAGACGGGTGCGCGCGGGGCCTTGTCCTCGTCGGAGGAGGAGGGGAGGGAGGAGGAGGGAGGCGGGAGGAGGTGGCGGCGGCGGCGTCGTTCCGGTCGGCGGAGAGAGGAGAGGAGCCGGTGGAGGCTGGAGGGGAAGGGGTGTGCTAAGTAGAAAGGGGTAGAATAGAAAAAATAATTTTTTTGGGGTGTGCTTAGCAAACAGTGGGGTGCGGATAGCCGCACCCTTGTTCATAACCCTTTCCAACTAGGGGTGCAACTTCGTGTCCGATCGGATAAATCTGTTAATGGATCAGATTAGGATTGAAGATATTCGAATTCAGACTCGAATTTACGTTAAAATATTTTAATCCGATCAAAATTGGATTGGACTCGGGTTCATATCGGGTTACCCGAAGAAATCGAAACACGGCTTATATATATATATATATATTATATATATAATATATATAATATATATATATATATATATATATATATATATAGTTTCATACTTCTTAATAAAAGATTAAATTCTAAATTTCTTCACCCAAACTCTTCAACCCCTTATCCTAAATCAATTTCAATTTGTATTTTTGTAATGATCAATGCTTGATTGCTATTTGAATTTGTGTTTAATATACTTTTTGTTTAAAATTATTTCAAATATTATATTAGAGCCCAATAAACCCGATGGATCCGACCTAACCCGATCCTCCGGGCTTGGTTGGGCTTCATATATTGAACTCGAGGTTGGGTCGGACTTGGACTCGAACTAGGCTTATGATTCATCGAGTTGGGTTTGGATGACCTCAAGTCCAACTCACCCGCCCGAGTTGCACCCCTATTTCCAACTTTTAATTTCTTTCTACCTTTATTTTTCAATAATTTCTTTTGGACCTTTATTTTTAAGTAGAATAATATTGTTGGTACCTCCAAAATATTCCTTCAAAATCCTCTCTAGGTGGCAGCTGACATGACATGTTAAATAGTATTATATGGCATCTAATAACAACTGACATGTCAAATTTTATCCCAAAAAATTAATTACCCAAAAAAATTTAATATTAATGTTAATTCTAATATAATATTTATGTTAATATAATTTTATTGTTAATATTAATATTTATGTTAATGTTAATTTTTAATTTTTAAAATTTGTCATGTCATCTGTCACATTAACCGCCACGTCAGCTGCACATAAGAAGAAACGATTTGGAGGAACATTTTGAATATACAAATCTGGAAATTGCTGAGAAACCCAATTTCGGGGTGGACTTTTATGAAATGCCCCCCGCTGGATAAGTTTTATGAAATATCCAGAATTAAGTATTTTCACGTTAAATATTCCAAGATCCCTTTTAGATGCCACCCGCTAGAAACTGCTATTTTTATAATACCGAAACTACCCCTCCGCGCGAATTGGTCATCTATATGTATTGAATTCAAAAAACTCAGATCTGGATTGCGATTTTCGTCTTCTTCTTCTTCACGGAAAATCTGAATTCCATTGCTCTCATATTCACAGAGATCGCAAAGATCGTCGTAGTTCGGTGTGTTTTTCTTCATCGAACTCAGATCATCGCTCGTCTCATCATCACCATCATCATCATCTTCATCGTGGAGACATTTGAACTCAGATCTTCAATTGTGGAGAGAAGATCTTTTCTTCTTCTTTTCCATAAGAATTATCATCGCTTGAAAGAAGAACGAAACTCTTTATTCCTGAAAAAACTAAATTACACGTTTAACACTGGAAATGACCATTCTCCGTCTTAATTAGGACGAGAATGGCATTCTCCGTCTTAATTAGGACGGAGAATGCCATTCTCCGTTTTATTTAAGACGGAGAATGTCATTCTCCGTCCTAATTACACGGAGAATGACATTCTCCGTTTCCGTCTTAATTAGGACCGAGAATGTCATTCTCCGTCTTAATTAGGACGGAGAATGGCATTCTCCGTTTTTTTTAAGACGGAGAATGGCATTCTCCGTCCTAATAACACGGAGAATGGCATTCTCCGTTTCATTTACACAGAGAATGGCATTCTCCTCGTTTTAAAACTGAGACCATTCTCCGTGATAAATTACACGGAGATGGCATTCTCCGTTTAATTTAGCACGGAGAATGGCCATTCTCCGTCTTAATTAGGACGGAGAATGTCATTCTCCGTTTTATTTAACACGGAGAATGACATTCTCCGTTCATTTAACACGGAGAA